>PVIH01003152.1:0-91729 GCA_004025045.1 Sigmodon hispidus | reverse complement strand
CTTTTGCATCTGTTTTTAGTAGAAGAATTGGACAGTAATTTTTCCTTATTTGTAATGTCTTTATAACAAGAGTTTGGTAGTATTCCTTCCATGTCTGTTCTGTCGAATACTTTGAGAAGTTTTAGAAGCCACTGCGTTGAAGTTGCTACTTTTTAGAGGATACATGTTGCCTTTGTTTTTCATGTTTCTTGTGTTTTTGCATTAGGACTTGAACACCTGGGGTTAGGTCATGTGTTGGGATTTTTTCTTTCTTTTTTTTATCACCCTTGTTCTTTCAGTGGAACTGCTCGCAGTGCTCGAGCAGCGATTAGACTATTTAGGTCCTCGGCCAGACTGGTACTAGTACTCCCCACAACTAAATATTGTCCATGGAGACAGTACCCCTCCCCACAATTAAATACTGTCCATGGAGACAGTACCCCCTCCCCACAACTAAATACTGTCCATGGAGACAGTACCCCCTCCCCACAACTAAATACTGTCCATGGAGACAGTACCCCCTCCCCACAATTAAATACTGACCGTGGAGACAGTAACTCCCCACACCTCCAGAACAGAATTCTGTCCATGGAAACAGTACCCCCCTACACCTCCAGAACAGAATTCTGTCCATGGAAACAGTACCCCCCCACACACCTCCAACACCTCCAGAACAGAATTCTGTCCATGGAAACAGTACCCCCCTACACCTCCAGAACAGAATTCTGTCCGTGGAAGCAGTACCCCCCTACCTCCAGAATTCTGACCATGGAAACAATCATTTCTCATTTTTTACAATTTTAACTCTCATTGCATTCCTTCTCAGGCTCTCAGATGCCTTAGAAATTCTGTTTGATCTGCAAATTTGTTTTGCTTTTCCAAGTTTTAACCAGTCTTTGATAGCATGGACTTCCCTTCATTAGTGTACTGGTCCTTTATGAAATATATGAATGCATTCACATTTTCTGAGCAACTACTGTAGGTTTAAACAGAACCCTTATGTTCTGATGCTCTTTCTTCTTAAAATGTTTTGTTTATCTGAAGGGAACAGTTGTACCACCATGCCAGTAATGCTTACTTCTAGTTCATTTTTCTAATTGATAGTTCTACATATATGTTGTACTTTTTAGATACTGGTAAATATCTTTTAGAAGGTTGCAAAGCAGTTTAAAAATATATGCATCAAGCCACATGTCTTTCTTTTTTAATATTTATTTATTATGAAGGCCTGAAGAGGGCGCCAGATACCATTGTTGATGGTTGTGAGCCACCATGTAGTTGCTGGGAATTGAACTCAGGACTGGACCTCTGGAAGTCAGTGCTCTTAACTACTGAGCCATCTCTCCAGCCCAAGCCACATTTCTTTTCCACAAATCATTGTCTGTGGTTTGGTTTGTTTGAATAAACTATATTACCAAAGATTGGATAATTGCAACTCTCTATATCTACTTGTAAATATTCTGTTACTGGTCCAGTACTTGGGAAATACTTTCTCATAGCAATAAATGTGGCAGGTCTATTTACATGAAATGGACACAGTCATTAATTCCTGCCATTCCTTTTCTAGACTTCTTTGTTATGTTCAGAGACATTTTTTAGTAAGTAATATGTATTTCTAAAATGCTCCTAAATTATACTGTTTCAATTCTATACATCTCAGATGAAAAACTGATTCCGAAAGTGTTAAGAAAATTACTGGCTGTTCTTAAAGATTATCTGTGCTACTCAAGCCTTAGGAAAATATATTTTAAGAAATTAAAGATCTGATGTTGCCTTTTGATAACTTTTGACTTCTTTGGTACATTTACTTACTTCACAGTGCTGGCTAATGTTTGTTAACCAAGGAGTTACATGACAATGTTCTACTGGAATCAGTTAAATCATATGACATGTATGAAGAAAGATGGGTTGGCATTAAATTACATTAGATTGTCCCTTAAATATGAAGGGCTATTGAACATTTCATTATCTGGAAAGACAAAATTACTATGGTGGGGGCAGAAGTAGTTTTAAGTACAGATTTATTTGAGAGTGGTGGTTAACATCTTTAGTCCTAGTCTTGTGAGGCAGAAGCAGGCTCACAAGTACATATGAGTTCAGACTAGTCAGAGCTGTGGAGTAAAATTGTTCCTTTAAAAAAAATACATAGATATTTTTAGTTGTGAGTCTAGCCTTTAATGGCTGAGCTATCTTTCCAGCCTGGGCTGGGGAAGCAGAGGCAGGCAGATCTCTGTGAATTCAAGGCCAGCCTGGTCTACAGAGCCAGTTCCAGGACAGCCAGAGCTGTTACGCAGAGAAACCTAGTCTTAAAAAAAACAAAACAAAACATACATGCTTATTTAATCAAACATGATTTGTGTATCATGAAATTCACTCATCTGAAATAAAGAATCCCTATCACCATGGCATAATTTTAGAACTTATACATATCACTCTGAAAAGAAACCATATATACACTTTTCATTATTTTTATACCTCAGCCTATCATGTCTCATAATGTAACTTTAAACAAATGATAGAATTGAATACTGTAGAATTTGCCAGAATTCTTTTGCTTTTAGGTTTGTTTTTGTTTTTGTTTTTAAGTCAGTCTCTCTATGTAGCCCTGGGTGGCCTGGAACTCTGAAAGATCTTCCTGTCTCTGCCTCCCCAGTGTTAGGATTAAAAATGTATAGTATCATGACCAATTGAATATGGCATTTCTTTTTTTGAACAGCAAAAATATTTAATAGTAGAAATAGTAATAAGAGTTATATGAGTAAAGAAAGACTGTCTTCAGGAAACATTTTAAAAAATTTCTTCTTGTTTGGATATAAAAATTAATGTGTAAGAGGAATTTTCCAGAGGATGTGGATAAAGAGATAATACAGTAGTTAAAAGCATATGTACTGCTCTTACAGAGGACTCATGTTCAGTTCTCAGCAACCATGCCAGGCAGTTCACAGTCACCTGATACTCCTGTTACAGGAGCATCTAACTCCTCTGGCCTCTCTGGGCAACTGTACACACACACACACACACACACACACACACACACACACACACACACTTAAAATAATAAAAATAAATCTTGAAAAAGGAAGTTATTGAGTAAATATAAATTTTTTAACAATTAAATTTTGAAGGATTTAGGAAATTTTGTAATTTTATTTAAATTATGTCATATAGTAATAAAGAAATCTTAAAGTTTTTATCAATAGTATTATTAAAGAAACATAAATTTATCATTGTGTTCTTTCTTTTTCTTTTTTATAGCTTCCCAGAATCAAGAACGGCTATGTGCATTTAAAGATCCATATCAACAAGACCTTGGCATCGGTGAAAGCAGAATCTCTCATGAGAATGGGACAATATTGTGCTCCAAAGGGAGCACGTGCTATGGTCTGTGGGAGAAGTCAAAAGGGGACATCAATCTTGTGAAACAAGGCAAGTGGTACTTTTTGTTTTTAACTTAAAATTGCTGTGTGTGTGTGTGTGTGTGTGTGTGTGTGTGTGTTTTCTTTTGGGTGCTGAGAATTAAACAGAATATATACACATCGGCAGCAAGTTATTTCCACAGGACTATATTCTCAGCAGTTTTTCATACAATTGGAGTTTATCTTAAAGAGACATGTAGTAGTTTAAATCCTATTCAGAAAAGTAGTAAATAAGAATGTAAGGGGCTGGAGAGATGGCTCAGCGGTTAAGAGCACCGTCTGCTCTTCCAGAGGACCCAGGTTCGATTCCCAGCACCCACATGGCAGCTAACAACTGTCTGTAGTTCCAGTTCCAAGCAGACATCAAGGCAAATAAATAAATAAATAAAAGTTTAAAAAAAAAAAGAATGTAAACATATACATACATATATATATGTATGTATTTACTCACAAGCTCAAAATTTGTAAAAGAATTTTTACTTTTAGTGTAGTTTGTTTGATTGATTGATGGAGATAGGGTCTCACTGTGTAGACCAAGCCAGCCAGGAACTCATAGAGATCTGCCTTCCTATGCTTCACCACACCTGGCCTTTGAATAACATTTTATTTTAGAAACACCGTTGTCTTTATAAGTTAATAGATATGAATGAAGTTTAGAAAAAGCTATTTAGAAAAACCAAGGTCTACAACTCAGTTCTCTTAAAAATATAATTTGTTCCCTTTAGGTACATTTTCCATGTACTTTAATACTTACATGTGTACTAATCTTCTTTGAAAATTAGGGTGATGCTATATAATAATTTATGCTGTTTTCACCTATACTATTATAAATTTCTGAAAACATGCATACCTCAGCACCATATTTTACAGTGTACATGTATTACAGTTTACTTTCATGCTTTGGGTACTGTGCTGTTTTAAGGCTTTCACTGAAATGCATTATCTTGCAGTCAAAAACTTTAAACATATAAAATATGTTTATAAATATATAAAAGTTGTTTCTAACTTTTTTTAAAGTAGATTTTTTTGATGTAAAATTAGTAGATCATAAAATGTATGTCTATTTTGAGGACCCTACATTAAAATTGCTGTGGGTTTTTCCAAAATTATCATCATACATACATTTATTATAGAATTGTATGAGAGTAGCTGTCACTAACACTTTATGATTGCATATTGTTATTTTAAAAATGAGGACAATTTAAATCTAAAACAGTTTGATTTTACTGTTTTAGGAATAATTCTTAAAATAATAGTATAGTAATTGTAACCTAGTTGTTAGTTGCTTTGCCCTCATGAAATATCTGTTGTATCCTTTATCATTTTTTAAGGTTGTTTTTATGTCATATATTATGTAGTTTTATATTACTGTAATTATTTCATAGTTTATTATTTTACATTTTGTATTTCTAAGTTATTTTAATATTGATTTGTAGGATGTTGGTCTCACATTGGTGATCCCCAAGAATGTCATTATGAAGAATGTGTAGTAACTACCACCCCACCCTCTATTCAGAATGGAACATACCGTTTTTGCTGCTGTAGTACAGATTTATGTAATGTCAACTTTACTGAGAATTTTCCACCTCCTGATACAACACCACTCAGTAAGTATTTACAGTAACTTCTTTATAATTTTTTTGCTTTACAAGTTTTGCAAATTTAAAGCAGATAAACATGGGGCTGGAGAGATGGTTCAGAGGATAGAAGCACTGACTGTTCTTCCAGAGGTCCTGAGTTCAATTCCCAGCAACCACATGGTAGCTCACAACCATCTATAATGAGATCTGGTACCCTCTTCTGTACACTGTATACATAGTACATAAATAAATATTTTTTTTAAAAGCAGGTAAGCATTTAAAGTTAGTAAAAAGTAAGAGGGAGAGTTCCAATGTTGTAAAATTTTATCTAACATCTCAGAAGAGATTTACCAGCACTAGGAAAGCATCAGTATATCACCAACTAAGTCTGAATCAAGATATAATTTTCCTTTTGTCAGGAAATGGTGGTGTGTACTTGTATTCCCAGAACTCCAGAGACTGAGGCAGTAGAATTGCAAGTTCAAAGCCAGCCCAAGCTACCTGGTAAATTCTTAGCCAGTCTGGACTGTATAATAATAGAACCATGTCTCAACAAACAAACAAGCCAAAACCTCTTAAGAAAGGGAATTAGTGATGTCAAGAAAACTACAAGTCAGGTGGTATATACCCTTAGTCTTAGCACTTGGGAGGCAGAAGCACGTGAGTTTGACGCCAGCCTGGTTTGCATCACAAGTTCTAGGCCAGCCAGGTCTACACAATGAGACCCTATCTGAAAATAAAACAATAACAAAAACAACAAAACATAAATTAAAAGAAAAAAAGAAACTATGGCTATAGTTTAATAACATGTACCTATTGTCCCATTTATTCTGGAGGCCAAGGGAGGAGGGTCATTTGAGATCATTTGTTCAAGTATAGTGTGGGACATATAGAGAAATAGAGAAACAGACAATAGCCAGCATTGTGGCACATGCTTTTAACTCCAGCACTCAGAGGCAGAAGTAGGTCAATCTAAGTGAGTCTGAAGCCAGATTGGTCTGTATAGCAAGTTCTAGACTAGCCAGAGCTCCATGGTGAGATTCTATGCCAAATAAAAAACTAAAACCAAAAATGAAATTCTAACCAAACAAAATAAACATTAGCAACAAAGTTCTTCATAGAGGCTTTACTTGTAACTATAGAGTAGTGGAAGAAGATAAGACTGTGTAATTGAAACTTGTAATACAACTTATTGATACAGACAAAAAATTTAAAATGTGTACATGCATCACATATATTATGTTCATGTTTATATAGTCATAAAATGAATATGTGCATATACTTTATATATATATATATAAATATAAATTTAACATGCCTACTGTTGTTGTTTGAATGAGATGGCCCTATAGGCCTACATGTTTGAGTGCCTGCTCTCCACTTCGTGGAACTGTTTGGGAAGGATTAGAAGGTGTGACCTTGTTGGATGAGGTGTGTCACTGGTGATGGGTTTTGAGGTTTCAAAAGTCCACACCATTTCCAGTTAGCTTTTTACCTCATTCTTGTGGATCAAGTGGAAGCTGTCAACTACTGCTGTAGTGCCATGTGAGCCTGTTCCCCATGCTCCCCACCATGATGGTCCCCAGTAAACTATTTCTTTTGCAAGTTACAGTGCTCATGTGTCTTTTCACAGCATTAGAAAAGTAATGAAGGCAGAAGTTGATACTAGAGAGTGGCGTAATGCTGTGACAGGCTTGTCCATGGTCTTTTTTTGAGGACTGTGTAAGACTTTATATTAAGAGAGTGGTTGATAGCCATACTGGTAGGAGTGTGGAAAGCAGTAGTACTGAGAGTGGAGTGGGCTTGGGAGGTCTCGAAGGAGAACAGTCTTAGCAGCTGGTGTACAGTCCATTCTCGTGATGTTTTGGCAAAGAATATGTCTGTTCTTTGCCCTCTTCCTAAGAATCTGTCTGACAATGTGAGTGCAGGTGCCAGAGGAGGCCAGAAGAAGAAATTTATAGAGTTATAGGTGATCCCTGTGGGTGTTGAGATCCAAAATTTAAATTTTCTGCAAGAGCATTAGATGTTCTAACCCATCAAGCTATCTTTCTAGCTCCGTAAAACATTTTTTAAGTGTTAAAAGGACACTTCAATTAAACAGTAGGTGAACTGCTATAACGACTAAATTGTCCTATAATTAATGGCGAAATGTTCCATTCTCAGTACTCATAAAAAAAGGTGTGTGTGTTGACATGGGCTTGCAGTCTCAGCTCTGGGGAGACAGGCAGGCAGAGAATGGAGCTCACTGTCCAGCCAGCCTTGTTAAATAAGACAGGTCCTAGTGAGAGACTTTGTCTCAGAAAACAAGCTGGACAGTGCATGAGGAAGAATTACACCAAACTGTCCTCTGTATGTATGTATGTAGGTACCTATGTATGTATATGCACATATATTTAACATACAGTGTGCTAAAGGCTAATGTGGGTCCAGTGAATAAATGGACACTTTAACATTGTCTCAGTGTTAAACTTCACTGATAACAGTATTGTGGTTTAATAGTAGTCTAAATAGCTAAAAATAAGAACAGATGAGGAAAATAACTGTTTCATTTGAAATGTTTATGTAACTATTGAAACAACCAGCTATAAACTCAGGTAAAGTGGTGCATACCTGTATTCCCAGCACTTGGAGAAGTGGAGACAGGCTTCAAAGCTCAAGGCAACCCTCAGCTATTTAGCAAATCCATGTCTGCAGAGATGGCACATTGGTTAGTTAAGCAGAAGACCCAGGCTTGATTCCCAGCACCCACATGGCAGCTCACAACTATCTGTAACTCCAGTTCTAGGGATTCTGTTCCCCTTTTCTATCCTCCATGGACACCAGCCATACAAATGGTGCACAAACATACATTTAAGCAAAACACCTAGACTAGTAGAATAAGAAAGGGAAAATTGGGGGAGTATAATAACTGCACCTTACTAGCATAACCATACTAGAAATTTGAGACTATGAAGAAACTGTCGGTGTCTTCCCCATCTCTTGGAGCACAATGTTAGTACAGACTGGCCTCTAATGCCCTATGTAATCCAGGCTAGCTATAAATTCAGAATTTTCTCATTTTTACCTTCCAAGCCTTGCAATTACAGGTATGTACCACTGTACAAGACCTGTTTCTTTTTAAAAAGTGCCCTTTGCGGCTGGAGAGATGACTCAGTCGTTAAGAGCACTGACAGCTCTTCCAGAGGACACAGTTTTGAGTTCCAGCATCTACATGGTGGCTCCGACCATCTGTAATCCTAGTCCCAAAGGATCTGATGCTGTCTTCTGACCTCTGAGGGCACTAGTCATATATATTGTACACAGATATACATGCATGCCAAGTACCCATACACATAAAATGAAAAGAATTTAAATATTACCTTTTTATCCATACTAAACATTGTAGTATTGGGCATATAACGAGAATGCAGTAAATGCTGAATAAATAAGTAAACAAATAAAAGAATTTGTACAAATGTATAAATGATAAAATAGTATCAGAAGCTTGAAAAGAATTTTGTTTTTAACCTGAAGAAATTAAGTTGATGCCCCTCTTCTGTACACATGTAGTACACAGACGTTTATGCAGGCAAAACCTTCATACACACAAAATAATAAAATTAGTAATAAAATTAAAAATTTCTTCCTATATAATGAAGAAAGGTATATCTGTTGAAAGCTAGTTGCTGCTTTCCGCTAAGAAAACACAGACTGTATAGTTCCAAGAGCAAGTGCAGATCAAAACAAAAATTATTGGCCCCTCATTTATATTCACTGTTAAGTACAGAGCACTACTTTTAGTTCCTTATCTCTCTACCTCATAAATGAAGCATCATGCTGGGCAGTGGGTGGTGCATACCTTTAATTCCAGCACTAGGGAGGCAGGGGCAGGTGGATCTCTAAGTCTGAGGCCAGCCTGGTCTACAAAATGAGTTCCCAGACAGCCAGGACTACATAATGAAATCCTGTCTTGGGGGAGGGGGTTATCTATTTTAGGCACTTGACTTTAATTTTTAAAGTAATAGTAGGACCCAGAAAACTTTTCCTCATTAGATGTCATTATATGATCACATTTTCAAACAAACATCCTTGAAAAATATACTTATAGCCTCTTTTAGAATTTAGAAAGAAAATCCTTTATGATACACAGTAAGGCTGTATCTAGGTAATAGCAGAAAGTGCTTCATATCTGTTCTTTGTTCTGATCATTTTCTTGAAGATTATTTTTAGCCGAACAGATTATTTCTTTAAAAAACACAATTATTTTTATGTGTATTTGCTTTGGTTTCATATATGTATGTGTACCATGTTTGCTGTCTGCAGGGACCAGAAGAGGGTGTTATGTTCCCTGGAACTGGAGTTAGAGGTGGTTGTGATCCACCATGTGAGTCCTCTGGGAGAGCTATGAGTGCTCTTAACTGCTGAGCCATTTCTCTAGCCCCAAAACTATACTTTAGTTTTCTTTATGTGTATGTGTATTTTTGTGTGAGTGTCTGCCACACGTGTGTATTTCCTCACAGAGGCAAGAAGAGGGTTTCAGATCCCTGGAGTTGGAGTTAAAGGCGGTTATGAACCATCCCAGTGTGTGTTTTGGAACTGCATTCAGGTCTTTGGAAGAGCGGCAAGTGCTCTTAATTGACCCAGCAAACAGTAAAAAAGTATTTGGTTTATAAATGGGGATAAGAAAATAAGCTCTCTTCAGAAAACAAAACAAAACAAAAAGACCAAAGCAGTTCCTCACTCCATTAGACACTCTGAAATGTATATTAGTAATTAACTAAAGCATGTAACACCAGTGGACTTTGAAGATGTGATGAGAATTTGGGGGAAAATGTGACAGACCAATGCAAAATAAATGAGTATTTAGTTGTGCTGAGCCATGGAGCGGCACAGTCATTCAGAGATCACTTGGAAGTAAAGTTAGGGCTGTGGAGAAAGGGTATTCTATTTACTTTAGATTTATATTTTTAAAAGTTATAGATATTGTGAACTTTAAAAAATTTTTTTTTTAAAGATTTATTTATTATGTTTATCAGTATACAGAACAGGGTACCAGATGTCATCATAGATGGTTATGAGCCACCATGTGGTCGCTGGGAATTAAACTCAGTGCTCTTGACCCCTGAGCCATTTCTCCAGCCCCACTTTTTTTAACTTTTGAGACAGGGTCTCTCTACATAATTCAGGCTGACCTCAAATTTACAGAGATACACCTGCCTCTGCTTGCCAGGTGCTGAGATTAAAGGCCTATGCCACTAGACCCAGTGATTTTTGTGAATTCTTATACAACTGTATTGCATAGAATTTTAGAAACAGAAAGATAGCATACCAATAAAATTGATACAGACTTTTCATCCTACCAGTTTTTTTGGGGGTGGGGCTGTTATCAAAATATTTAAAAGGATGAAAAGTTACTGGTGCTTTTGTTGAGACATGAGTGCAGGGTGTTTTAAAGTAACTAAATACTGTCACTTAATTATTAATCTTGAAGAGAAGATATGTGAGCACTGTTACATTCTATTCACAATGTAGATTCTCCTCTTACAATAGATCACCAATTATTTCTAGGTCATAAGAACTTTCACCCCCTATTTGAAGAATAAAAGAGCCATTGCTTTTTCCAGTTTTGGTAATTGAAGCATAGTTACTTGTTATATATTCCTTGATAATTACTATCATTAAGAAACATAATTTTATAATTAGAAATCCAAGCTAATTATTTTTTTTGTAATTCCTAGTAATTGAGCTCTGAGGTTGCAATCAGAGGCCAAAAGTCTGTTCAGTCAAGAGAATGTTAGCAGATGATTTTCTAAGACAAACTGGCTAGAGATAAGGTTTAAGGGCTCATAATTACTGCCTTAGATCTTTTTTTTTTTGTACCTCAATTTTTGTTTTTCAAAGTTTTTTTCTCCTCTTGCTAGTCTGTTTCAGAGTTTTAGAACATATTTGATTGCTTTCATTATATGAGAACCTTAAAAGGTGCTGAGTCATTGTTGGGATTGGGGCAATAACTCAGAGGCTGGGGAGATGATAACCAGAGGACCCAGGTTCAACATCCAGCACTCACAAGGTGGCTCACAACCATCTATAACTCCAACTGGATCAACTCAGAGGCTGGGGAGATAATCAGAGTCTGGGGAGATAATTCAGAGGCTGGGGAGACAATCAGAGTCTAGGGAGATAACTCAGAGTCTAGGGAGATAACTCAGAGTCTGGGGAGATAACTCAGAGTCTGGGGAGATAACCAGAGGCTGGGGAGACAACCAGCACTCACATGGTGGCTCACATCTGGATCCACACCCTCGTCTAGCGTCTGCAGGTACTATACTACTCTAGTGCACATACAGGCATGCAGGCAAAGCACTCATACACATAGAATAAAAATAAATCTAAATTTATTTTTAGTACTAAGTAGTTCTGTACCTATTTAACATGCAATTTAAAGTATACTTGGCTTCAGGAAAAAATTATGGAATTAAGTAAGGCTGAGTTCCTTTCTTCCTTTTGTGAGCTTATTTTATGAAGAAGAAACACAGTTTATCTTGTGCCTGGTGTCCCCATCTGAATCTGTTAACCTTTCCAGGTGCCCTTCTTCACTCCTCAACAGTCTGTTATTTGCATTGCTTCCCACTTGTCTAAAGACAGTAATTGTAGGTAACTATACAATGGAGTTTTATTTATAAAATACTTGTATTAACCTTTAAAATGGTAAAGAATGCTATTCCATATGAGATAAACCCAGCGATTAAACTTGTTCACTTTCTAGGATTATAGAGTGAATAGACTGAGTAGCCTCTTCAGTATGCTTAGTGATTTAATAGGGACTCTGAGGAAGCTGAGCATCTTTAAACACTCAGCATGTGGCAGATACTGTTCTTCTATTACTCTATTTAGCCCTTTCAGAAACAGTGTGAAGTAGTTGCTATTTCTTTCTTTTATATTGAGGACACTAAGGCTTAGATATGTAAAAGTTATTTGCCTGATGCTACATAGCTAACAAGTGGTAGAGCCAAGATTGAAATCTAGGTATTCTGACTCCAGGACATGGTTTATCAATCCATAAACAATGGGCCCATTTATTTTTTGTTATGGGCTGGGTGAGGAGTAGATTTTTTTTTTTTGAAAATAGTCATGGTTTCTAAAATTCAAGGACCCTGCCATGATTTTCACTGTAACTGTATATCACTAAGAATTATACATGTTTCCTTTATTATTTTATTTAATATTTTCTTAAATCATCTAAGTTTTATATATGTTTATTTTACATATATGAGTGTTTTGCCTATATGCATATATATGCATCACAAAATTTTAAAAATAAAATCACTTTTTAAGTAACTGAATTTGTAACTATAGTATTTATCTTGTTTTACCTTTAAAATTTTCATGTATTTGTAAATTTACAATTTGAAAAAAGTATATCATTATTATAATTTCTGAAAATTTATTAGAACAATTTTATGATAAGATATCTGGAATTGCTGTAATTAATCATCCTAAGTATATAAACAAGATAATTAAGTCAGTAAAAAACAAAGGCAAAAAATTGTACTTATATGTTTAATTAAATAAACCCAATTCATTTTATTGAACCTTGGCAGTTCTTGTGTAAATGCCAGAATATAAATATAGAATTCTTTTATGTATGTATATATGTATGTATGTATGTATTTATTTATTTATTTATTTACTCACATTATTCATTACTTTGAAGTTGGGCCAACAATGAGAAACAAAGATTGAATTGCATCTAACCCCAAGTTTAGGAAATAATTTATTCTGTGTTAAGATTAGAAATTATAATTTTTGATATCTGGCAACAAATGTCTTTATCTCATACAAAGCTAGGGAAAAAAGCCTACAATCAGAAAGGCAATACTGGCATGGGGCCACAAGTAGGCTATGAGTTACTGTAACTTTATATTATGTTTCAGTTTTTAGTGTTTCTGTAAGGACATTAATTAATTAGAAATATGGCAACTAAGAATGTCTCAAGATGCTTGTTTATTTGAGAGACAAAACAAGTTACATTTTATACTTATTAAAAGTAGAATAAAAATGTACATATTTAAGGAAAATAATTATTTTAAGTTAATTAAGAATGGGTCTGGAGAGATGGCTCAGTAGTTAAGAGCACTGGTTGCTGTTCCAGAGGTTCTGAGTTGAATTCCTAGCAACCACATGGTGACTCACAACTGTGGTAATATGTTATATATTTAATAAAATCAATCTGAAATATCAGAGAAGGATCCTCCCACAGTCAATCCAGGAGGATCAGAGAGTTATCACTTAAAGGTGGGGAGGAGGACCAGGAGCAGTGACCTATGCCTTTAATCCCAGCAGATCTGAGTTTGAGGCCAGCTTGGTTTACAGAGGGAGTTCTAGGCTCCCAGGCAGGCAGTGGTGGTGCCATGCCTTTAATCCCATAACTCCAGGGACAGAGATCTTTCTGTGTTTCTGTGAGTTCAAGGCTAACTACCAAATAGTAGTAGCCCACACCTTTATCTTAACCTGGATGTGAAACAAACAAACAACCGGGCAAAGAGTGTTTAAGGCAGGTGTACAAAGACAGATTCGTGCAGTAGAAGCAACTGAGGCTGAGGAAGCTAGAAGACAGCTGGGTGAGATTTGACTGTGGTGTTTCCTCTCTGACATTCCAGCTTTTCCCTGATATCTGGCTCTGAGGTTCCTTTAATACAACCAGAATTCATGCAACACACAATCATACATAATGGGATCTCTTGGTATTCCACTCCCTGGCCCCAATAGGTTTATAGCCATATCGTAATACAAAATGCATTTATTCCAACCTTAAAAGTTCCCATAGTCTATCACTGTTTAAAAGTTTAATAATCTCTTCTGAGACTCATATGATTTTTAAATGTAATCATCTGTAAAATCAAAATGAAAAATCAGGTTACATATTTCCAACATATAATGACACAGGATATTCATTACTGTTCCAAAAGGGATGGAAGAGAACATAATAAGAAAACACTGGACCAAAACTCAGCAGGACAAACTCTAAACTCTGCATCTCCATGTCTGATGTCAAAGCACTTTTTAGGTTTTTAACTTCTTTCGGCTTTGCTGACTGCAACACACTTGTCTCTCTTGGGCTGGCTCCACTCCCTGTTAGCAGCATTCCTTGGCAGAGATCTCAAGGTTCTGGCATCTCCAAGGCCATCCAGGCTTCAACTTCACAGCTTCACACAATGACCTCTCTGGGCCTCCACTCAGGAACACTCCTGATACATGCCTGGCCTCAGAGGCTTTCCTTAGTCCTGGAGGGAGATTCCATAACCTCTTTCTTGTATTCTTGACTTTAAAGCCAGAACCACGTGGCCCAAAATGCCAAATTCTGCTGCTTTCTGGGACTTGTACATGACCCCTTCTTTCAAATACATTTTCTTTTTTATTTAAAAATTCTTTAACACACCCATTACTGCCCTCCTCCCTCCCCTCTTCCCATTTACCCTCAGCTTCCCCTCACCCCATCCGAATACATTTTTATCAGCCTTTTGTTATTAATGGTTTTCTTCACTGCCCAAGCTTGGCGCTCTGGACACTCTGTAGATCATGCTGGCTGTGAAAGCTGAAGTCTCCCTGCTTCTACCTCCGGAGTTCTGGGATTAAGGCACATGCCACCACAGCAACACCTCATTTTTTCTTTAATTCCTTCTCACAGGTTGGAAGCCTAGCTGGGTGGGATCTTGGCCCTGAGGTCATCACTCCCTATAGCTCTTCCTGGTGGGTACCCCTTTTCTCCTCAAACTATGCGCTTTGCAGTTTTTTCTTGCTCAGTTTACTCCTTTTCATTTAGATCTGCCTAGTGTGGCCACTAATAACCAAGCAACCAGTCAATACTGTCTGGAAATCTCTGCCAAAGCTGGTAATCCATAACATTTCCATTCACTTTAGTCTCAAGCAGATTTAAAAAAAAAAAAAAAAAAACAAGGGCAGAAAGCAGCCACATTCTTCTCCAAAATTTCACAAAATCAGTCTCTAGGCCACATACTAATGCAGCCTCTTGAGCCAGGCCTCCATACTTCTACTAGGGTGGCCCCATTGAACTCCACCTAAAGAAGTCATAGTCTCAAATCTACCAAGAGAGGAGATAGCTCACAGTGAAGCTATGCTCTCTAGAATACGGGTAGTCTTTTATTCATGTTTCCTTGTCATTTGTCACTTCATTGATGCTTTTATTTCAGGAAATAATAAGAAACACTATTGATTTTTATATTTATACAAACTATTTTGAAGTGCTCAAGATGTAAGTGTTGTGATTCTAAGGAATATATACCTGTTCAGCCTATGGCATTGAGGCACAGGGAAAAGTAGTGAAACACACATATTTTCACTCCCACTTTTGTGTTGCTGTATAAAGATTCATGAACTGGATAATTATAGCCAATAGAAATTTATTTGGCTTACAATATGGAAGTTGGAAAATAAGTCTATCCAATGTAAAAGCCAAAGCAAGAGACTTAAGAATGAGATAGGAAGGGGATCAACTTATCCTTCTTATAGGGAACAAATGTTAGGGCTTCATTAGCCGTTTCATACGGATAAAATTCTCATGACTTAAGCACCCTTTAAAGATTCCACCTTTGCACTGGATATTAAATTTCACCATATGGACAAAGGAGGTCACATTCAAACTATGACAGCACACAATAAATTATAATATAGGCGAGTAAATTTAAAGTGCTGATGGTGAAAATGCGTCAGCACATAGTTTTGCAATTTTTCAATGTATTTTATATCATTGGAAATAAATCATACTATATAAAGTTTTCACTTTAATAAAAGCAGAAGATCCACATCCAATTACCTATATGGGTTCAGTACCACAATTTTTTTGTCTTACAAAATCAAACCTACACTTATTTAACTATTCCCAATTACTTGATTCCTCCAAAGCCTTGGTGACTGCACTTTTACTTTGTGATCTTATGAATCTGACCACTCTAGAGCCTCATGCATGTAAGTGAAATCATATATTTGTGGGTTTTGTAGACTATTTTCTTTACCTTCATTTCAGATTTTAAAGTAAGCAAAGTTACAAAAAGAGAGAAATCATAACTAAATAACTGAAAAGCAAGAAATAAGATAATTTTAGAAGTAAAAGACTGGGCTGGGAAGATGGTTCATCAGTTAAGATTGGTGGCTCACAGCCATTTTTAACTCCAGTCCCAGATGATCTGACACCCTCTTCTGACCTCTGTGAACTCCTGTGCGGTTGGTGCACATACATACAGCCAGGCATACATGCTGACACATAAGACAAAACACATTTATTTTAGAAAATAACGCAAGTAATGAAGCTGAAAGGTAAGGAGGTCAAATGTTAGATGTCTTTCTGGTTTTGTGGTATTAGTCTCTTCTGACCGCTTGTTGTTTTAACTTTATTCTCCGTGTGTGTCTTTTTTGTTTTTCTTTTGTAAATCGGACATAAAATGTCTTGACAATTAGCAAGGCGTATTGTTTTTGTGTACTGTTATTTGTTGTTTTGTGTAATCTAAGAGCTAGTCAGGCAGGTTAAATTAAAACTAGCCTTAAATATTCAGTGTTGAAAAGTAAAAAGAAATGTGAAGTCTTCTATTCAATTTTTTAAAGAATATTAAACATAAACATTAATCTGATTGTGGTTATTATATAGGTACCATTCCAGGCATATTAGTTAAGTCAACATTACTCATTTTATAAAAATATTTGTTAAATACGGAGCTAGGGGTATATAGTATTGGAAATATTTTAGCAATCTTAATTATTAGCGTAGAAATTCATTAAACTCTTCTTACATTAATTGTTTTAATGTTGAAACTATATTCTTCTGCTTTAAAAAAAAAATACATTACCTGGAAAAAATAATCTACACCCTAATTTGCTTCTCTGAACAGAGTGGTTAAAGATTAAGCCGTTGACATAACCACTAGTGTATTTTATTTGAACTTCTCCCTGCTGGTTGCTGCACATGTAACAATGTTGTTCTTTCTTTGACACAGACCCACACAAAAGCCGAGTGTAGTAAGGAAGCAGACAGCCCGCCTCCAGCAGTAGCCCCCGCCTGGCTCCAGGATTTGTAAACAGAAACATCCCAGGCTCCAATGAGGCAGACAGCGGGTCCCTGTCTGTTCTGCACTCAGGAAGTACTTGCTTGTGAAAGCCCAGCCATTGCACATAGGCATGCTTAGCATTGTTTATGTTTGGCTGAATATTTAACCGAGGAGCCTGAAAGAGGAAAAAGAGGGTATATTAGGGCTGAGGAGTAAGAAATTTCAGATATGATATATATATATTACATATAAGGGATTATTTTAATGGCTGAAGAGATGACTTAAGAGCCCACTAGGGGATGATTATATCTTAATTTTTTTAATTTCTTATATTTTTTTAAAGTTCATACCACTCTTGTAAAGAACCCAAGTTTTGGTTCCCAGCACCTACATCAGGGGACACAGCTACCCATTCCCAAGTGCCTGAGGGATCCAACACTTTTGGCCTCTGGGAGCACTTGCACTCACATGCACACACCCACACACAGACATGCACACGTATACATAATGAAAATAAAAATATTTTTAAAAGACTTATTTTTTTATTTGTATTTTATGTGAATTGGTGTTTTGCCTGCATGCATAACTGTGTAAGGGTGTCAGTTCTTGGACAGTTGTTAGCTGCCATGTGGATGCTGGGAATTAACTCAGGTCCTCTGGAAGAACAGTCAGTGCTCTTAACTGCTGAGCCATCTCTCCAGCCCCAAAAGACTTATTTAAAGAAATAAAAATCAGGAGTTTTCCCATTAAAAGCTTCTTTTATTGCGCACACACACAGATATGTACATTATACTTTTCCTGGCAGTTTTTCAGTGATGTCAAGTTTTTAGACCATATGACATCATCTGGAATGTTCCTAATTTGAGTCATTTAACCGTTAGTATGGTATTTAATGTGTTTAAAAGTTCCTTACCACCTTTTTACCTTCTGTATTTTGAGTTAATGAATTTAACACTCCATTTTTTCATTTTAAGTTTTGTGTGTGTGTGTGTGTGTGTGTGTGTGTGTGTGTGTGTGTGTGTGTGTATGTGTGTACACCTTTTACTCTGTAGGGGGAAAATACATAGTGCTTAGAACTACCAGCAGTAGGGAGGAATCCTCCCTAACCCCCAAGTAGCAGTACCTCTCTTATGTTAGGCAAGTGCTACACTGAACTACTCTCAGCTCCTAGAGATGTTGGTGTTTTTTGAGAATAAAATACTTCCTGTTTTGGTGGGTATGTATATTCACCTCCCATACTCTCCTACTTAGCTGTTTCTCGGGTGTATTTTTAAGCATGTCTGCATGTGTGATGTGAGTGGAATTAATTTTTATGACTAACTTTGACAGCAGATTTTTAGATATAATGCCAAAATGACAGGCAACAAAAGAAGAAAATGGATTGCACTGTAAGGTTAAATTTTTTTATGCTTCAAAAGATATTATAAGGTAGGGAAAAACAACTTCTACAATTTAGAACTAGCTAACTCATGAAAAACATCATGCCAAAGTCCTGGGTTTGTAGCTCAGTGATACTACTGTGTCACTTACTTAGCATTCAGAAATACTAAAAGTAAAAAAGAAGCTTCTCTTTCTAAAAATGTCTTTGATGCAGGGTCTGGTATAGTCCCCATTGGTCTCACACTCACTACGTAGGCAAGATTGACTTTGAACCCCTGATCCTGCTGCTTCCAGCTCTTAAGTGCTGGGGTTAAAGGAATCTACCACTTCCCATCTAATAATTCTTCTAAAGCAATAATCCCATCTTGAAAGTTTTGCCATAAAGCTTTGATCTCTGCAAGGCCCAGTCTCCAAACCCCATCCCATGGTTATGAGTATTGGGGAGGGACACAGTTTAGTCCCTAGTTCATATTCATCTAGCGAGAGAAAGTTACAGGGGGGATAAAGAGTAGGTATATGGAAACTTGGAGCTTCTGGGTAGTTTTTCTATAAACCTAAAACTGCTCTAACAAATCTACCTAGGGTAGTGGCACACACCTTATTCCCAGCACCCACAGTGGAAGCAGATGGAACTTGAGTCTAAGGCCAGCCTGGTGTACATAGTAAGTTCCAGAACAGCCAGCTCTACATAGTGAGACAACAACAATGGTAAAATCTACTACAGATAACTACAAAGACAAAAGATTTCTAATTTAAATTTCAGAAAATTCATACTTTCTTTGATACCTCCTACCTAATAGAATTCCAAATCTGACATGAAGGAAGTATTTCAAGCCAGCATTCACCATGGTCTTTGGTTCTTTGCCACCCCTTCTTCTTCAGTTATCTCTATCTTAATTAGATATCACTATTCTTGCTACTTTGGTGTTTTGTTTTTTGTCCTATCTTTAATCTTTTACTTTTTTTTTTAATTTTGACTATAACAAAATAAAATGTGAGCATTGTTTGATGATATTTATATATTATGTATTTTGCCTGAATATTTGTATATGTGTCACATGCATGTCTGATGCCCTCAGAATCCAGAAGAGGGCATTGGATCCCCCAGAACTGAAGTAATACACAGCTGTGAGCCATGTGAGTGCTGGGAACTGAACTTGGATCCTCCGTAACAACAGCAAGTGATTTTTAACCATTGAACCATGTTTCTAGACCTTATTTATTGATATTTGAAACAAAATATATACCTTTTGTTTCTAATTTGATAATTACTAGATATTTTACTTCTTTTTTTAAAGATTTATTTATTATGTATACAGTGTGCAGAAGAGGGCACCAGATATCATTATAGATGGTTGTGAGCCACCATGTGGGGGCTAAGAATTGAACTCTGGGCCTCTGGAAGAGCAGCCATTGCTCTTAACCTCTGAACCATCTCTCCAGCCTGATATTTTTTTTTCCTTTAAATTTGATTTTTCTGACAAAAAGTCTCCTTCTGTAGCCCAGGCTGACCTCAGACTTAATAAATTGACAAAGATGGTCTTGAACTCTTGATTGTTCTGCTCTGCCTCCTAATTGTTGAGATTACTGATGTGCGTCATCATGTCCAGCTGAGATTTTGTTGTTGTTGTTTTGTTTTTTTGAGACAGGCTTTCTTGTGTGCTGTCCTACAACTAACTCTGTAGACTATGCTGGGATTAAAGGCATGCACTACCACTACCCAGCACAAATTTTGTTTTACCCAGAGTTTCATTTTCTGAGGCATCAGTTGTTTATGGTTAACCTTAGCTCAAAAAAAAAGTTTAGAAATGAATGTTTCATAAGCTTTTAATTGTACACAGTTCAAAATATTGTTATTAACTATAACTCCATTCCACAGCATTTGAAAACTTTATTTATTTATTATTTATTCATTTATTTGCCTTGGTGTTTGCCTGGAACTGGAACTACAGACAGTTGTTAGCTGCCATGTGGGTGCTGGGAATCGAACCCGGGTCCTCTGGAAGAGCAGACGGTGCTCTTAACCGCTGAGCCATCTCTCCAGCCCCTCCACAGCATTTGAAATGAGCTGTGAACTAGCTTTTTTCTCGTCTATTCAGTAGCATACGTTCTGTGGTGGCTTGAAAGAGAATGGCTTCTATAAGCTCATATGTTCCAATGGAAGGGTTAGGAATGTAGCCTTGCAGCAGGAGGAGGCTTTGAAGTTTCCAAAGCCTGCCCCAGGCCCAGCACCTCCCTCTTTCTCTCTCTGCCTGCTGTCTGTGGGTCAGGATAGAGAACTCTCAGCTACTACTCCACACCATGCTGTCTGCTCCCTGCCATGATGCTCATGAACTAATCTAAGATTGTAAACAAGCCCCAGTTAAGTGCTTTCTTTTATGAGAGTTGCCTTGGTCCTGGTGTCTCTTCACAGCAATAGGACAGTGACTAAGGCCTGATCCTTGCCCTGTAGTTGCTTAATAGCTGCCTCAGTTGTCAGAGTGAGTTGTGTGTCACAAGTGTCTGTGTTCAGTTCATCATCTTATTTAGTAATGGTCCCAAAGGATCAGAGTGATGCTGACAGTTGTATACTCTGTCTTTGTAAGTTATTTTCTTATTTATTTATTTATTTATTTATTTATTTATTTATTTATTTATTGTTCACTTCTTGCTATGCCTAGTTTATAAATTAAACTTTATCAGAGATGTTAGGAAAAAATCCAAACACTCCTAAGCACACCTAGCAGATGCCCTGAAGTATGACTATATGAACTGTGAAATGGCAAAATACTTACATACAATCCATACATACCTTCCCAAATACTTTAAATTATCTCTGTTTTTAAAATCATCTTTAGATTGCTTATAATGATAACTAATACAAAATAAAGGCTATTTAAATAGTTCTCATTACTGTATTGTTTAGAAAATAAAAAACAAAAAGCCTGCACATGTGTAATACAAGCAAAGCATCATAGGTCTAACTGTATTATACAAAGAGACCTGGAGAGTACAGGTCTGTGGAATGACAGAGGCCGCAGTTGGTCTTGAGCATCACTTCTTCCATGTGGATTCCTGGTGGGGGTTAGTGTGTAGTAAATTGAAGGTTTTTGTTTTTTTAATTTTCTGGATTTCTTCCAAGTATTTTTAGTTCATATTTAGTCGTATGTACAAATCTAGAACCCAAAGATGAGGAGAAGCAATTCTGCGGGGTTCAGTGCTATCAGAGGCATCCGCTAAGCCTCGTGTATCCGTCTCCATGGACAGGAAGGTGTAATGTATGGTTTTGCGGGTTTGTTTGTTTGATCATGTGGGCTGGGCACCGTGAGGAGGTCAGAAGACGTCTGGGGAATTGGTTCTCCCCTTTCACTATGTGTGTCCTGGGGCTCAAACTCGCTCATCAAGCTTGATGGCAGTCACTTTACCCACTGAGCCACCATACCAGGCCAGTGTTTGGTAGTCTTAAAAAAGAAGACAGTCTGTAGGAAACTAAAACATATATATCTCATGTTTAAAAAACATGTATTATTTGTGTGTGTGTTGAAATAAAATTTTCCTTTTGAGTTTAACAAATTCTTTGTTTGTTTGTTTGTTTGTTTGTTTTCAATTCTCAAGACAGGGATTCTCTGTGTGTATGTCAGGCTGTCCTGGAACTTGCTCTGTAGAGCAGGCTAACCTTAAACTCAGAGATACACCTGCCTCTGCCCCGAGTCTCACTGAGTTTAACAAATTCTTTTTTTTTTTTTAAGTTTGTAATTATATTTATGTACAGAAAACTTAGCAGTGTACATTTAACCCAGCTTAGTGGCAAGTTCTTTGGCCTTTGCCTTTTCCAGTTTGGCAATTTGAGCCACGGACTTAGGACCCAGGACATTGCCTCCTCAGTGGCATCGCAGCTCATCGTATCTGTCGTTGTAGTTGGTCCTAATAGCTTCCACCAGCTTCGCCAGAGCACCCTTGTCTTCCGAGTTAACCTGTGTGAAGGCAACAGTGGTGCATGTCTTCCTGTGCTCCAGCCGCCCCAGCCTGGCCTTTCCCTTGATGATGCAGTAGGGGACCCCCATCTTTCGACACGGGACAGACAGGAAAACCACCAGCTCAATGGGATCTACATTGTGGACAGTCACCACCAACTGAGCCTTCCAGTTCTCCACCAAGGTGGTGACTGTATTGACACTTGCTCAAAGGACAGGTGGTCTTTTAGTTGGGACGTCCCCCTTGCCAGCAGCTCTCTTCTCAGCACGGGCCACCAACCTTTGCTTCTTCTTCTGCTTTGTCTCTGGCCTGTACTTGTGGGCAAGCTTAAGCAGCTGAGTAGCTGTTTGCCGGTCCAGGGCCTGGGTGAACTGGTTAATGGCAGGAGGCACTTTGAGCTGCTTATAGAGGATGGCTCTTTGCTGCTGTAGTCCAATGTAGCGAGGCTATTTGACAAAGCAAATGAGATCTCTTTGGGGCTGGATGTCCTGCCCAGTGCCAAAGTTTTTAGGCCTTTTCTCAAACAGGATTTACCACCTTTTTGGTCTCCTGTTTCTTCACGATGGCGGGGCCGGGGCCACCTTCTTCCCCTTGGGCATCTTGCTCAGCTGGAGGAGAAAGAAAAGGAAATTGTGGGTAATCGAGTTTAACAAAATCTTAAGTGAGTTATTTTTTATTGGGGTACAATTTTGTAACAGAAAAAAATGTGGGTTAAACATGTACTATTCAGTACTTTTACAATATTGTACAAGCCGGGGCTGGAGAGATGGCTCAGTGGCTAAGAGCACTGTCTGCTCTTCCGGAGGACCCAGGTTCGATTCCCAGCATCCACATGGCTGCTAACAACTGTCTGTAGTTCCAAGATCTGACACCCTTACACAGCTATACATGCAGGCAAAACACCAGTTCACATAAAATAAATATTTAAAAAAAAACAATACTGTGCAACCATTGTTCTATGTAGTTCTAAAACACTTTCATCACCCACAAGGGAAATCCACTGTCCAGTAAAAAGTAACTCCCTTTCCTCTTTTCCTGGGCCTAGCGACTTCTAACCTGCTTTTTGTCTCCACGAACTTGCCTGTTCTGGGCATTTCATACGAATGGAATCATAAAATATATGACCTTGGGGGCTGGAGAGATGGCTCAGAAGTTAAGAGCACTGGCAGCTCTTCCAGAGGACCTGGGTTCAATTCCCAGCACCCACATGGGCTCACAACCATCTACAATGATATCTGGCACCCTCTTCTGGCCTGCAGAGAGAACACTGTATGCATAATAAGTAAATTTTTTAGGTGTCCCACATCTTGCTTATTGATTCACAAGTGTGTGAACATCTGTGTTTCTGTTTGTAGTTACAATACCTAGTGATGCTGTTGATATTTTTTAATTTATTTCTTTTAATGCCTATTCTTAGTTCTTTGTGTATATGTCTAGAATTAAACTACTGAATTTTATGAAAACTCTTGATGACCTTGATAAATTTTATGAAAACTTTTGAGAACCTACTAAATTGTTTACTACATTTATATCATTATGTATTCCCATCAGCAGTGTGTAAGTTTTAGTTTCTCTGTAGTTTTTATTTTTTTCTTCCCGTTTAGTCTTTAAAAAGAATTTTAGTCATGCTAGTAACTTTAGTGTAGTCCCCTGAGGTAGGGTTTATTTGTTTGGAGGGGGCAGGGGTTGGTTGGTCAGTTGGCTTTTTTCTTTTTCTATGGTACTGGAGAGCAAATCCAGGACTTTGCACATTCTAGACAAGCACTCTTATCACTGAGTTAGATCCCTAGCCAAATATGAGTTTCTGTATATGATCTTTTCATCTATAAATTACTATATGAAAGTGATGGTAACTATAGTTATAAGTATGTTAAATTCTATTAGTATCTAGTCATTGTCTTATAATTTAAGAGTATTTTACTGCATCAACTTATTCTTCTATAGAAATCAATTTTTTTCAAATAGAAAATTTGAGATAAATTCACTGGAGAAACACTGCCATTGAGGTTTCTTATTTGCTATAGAAAAATTCTAGTTTTAACCCAAGTAAGAAAATTTTAATATATAGTGTGCTTGATTTTAATTGACTATAAAGAATGATAAAAATGCCAATCAGGGGCTGGAGAGATGGCTCAGCGGTTAAGAGCACTGTCTGCTCTTCCAGAGGACCTGGGTTCGATTCTCAGCACCCACATGGCAGCTAACAACTGTCTGTAGTTCCAGTTCCAGGCAAACACCAAGGCAAATAAATAAATAAAAGTGTTTAAAAAAAATTTAAAAAAAAAATAAAAAAAAATGCCAATCAAGATGGTATATGGTTTTAATTCCAGTACTGATGAGGCTAAGATAAAGGGATCTTTGTGAGTTCAAAGCCAGAACTGTGTCAGTTTGACCCAGTGAGACCCTCTCTCAAAAACAAACAAACAAACAAACAAGAATGATAAGATTAAAGGTTCAAAATATACTGCATTTTATTTTTATTGAATATAAAGAATGGTTAAGTATAGCCACTGGTCAAACACTACATGTAAAACCTATAGCAAAATAACAAACAAATATTTTCATAGGAAATCTCATTCTACATTAGACTGCTTACTTTCTGTATTCTGTAAAGACTGCTGTCTTAAATATACTAGTTGGGTCTAGTTATTTTTTAAGTTTATTTTTATGTGCATTGGTGTTTTGCATGCATGTCTGTGCAGGTATCATATCTTGGAGTTAAGGACAGCTGTGAGCTGCCATGTAGGTACTGGGAATTGAACCCAGGTCCTTAAGAAGAGCAGTCAGTACTCTTAACCTGAATCATCTCTCCGGCCAGATCTAGTTATTCTTTATAGCTGTTTAAAACATGCTGAGCAAATTATCCTCCAGTTTTCTCTTGTCTGTCTAAACCACTTTTATTTGTTTGTATTCTTCACAGAGTTACTTCATAGAGAAGTAGTAGTTCTTCTACTAACTTCTAGGTGTATTCTAGTTTGTAGACACCTATCCCAAAGGATTTTGACTGTAGATAAAATCTGACCCATAATATGGAACCATCACTTAAATGTTTACATGTTCATAATGGCCTTGTAATTTAGTTACATGTGTTCCCATTATTCAAGTAGGTAAATGTTTGTTCATGTAGGAAGACTTTTTCTCAAAATTCTTTTTTTTTTTTTTGAGAGAGGGTCTCACTGGGTCAAACTGACACAGTTCTGGCTTTGAACTCACAAAGATCCCTTTATCTTAGCCTCATCAGTGCTGGAATTAAAACCATATACCATCTTGATTGGCATTTTATCATTCTTTATAGTTAGTAAGTGGAGGGATTGAGTTTCAGGTTCAATTTAGATTTAGATGCCCACAAAGAAATGTCCTTTTCCTAATATTTCCAAATATTAATG
Source organism: Sigmodon hispidus (assembly GCA_004025045.1). Classification (NCBI taxonomy): domain Eukaryota; kingdom Metazoa; phylum Chordata; class Mammalia; order Rodentia; family Cricetidae; genus Sigmodon; species Sigmodon hispidus. Next base: position 65,996 of record PVIH01003152.1, on the reverse strand, counting down.
ATATCAACAGTCACTCATCTCTTTATGTCCTCCCCAGCAAGAGCAGGAGGTCCCAAGGTCCCAAGGTGGCTTAGTTCAGCATCCACTCCCAGCAAATCCACTTTCCTCATCCCAACATCAAGACTGGGTCAGGTGTTCCTCTGGAGGTGGTTCAGATCCCAAGCTGTTCAGTGGTTGTGGTTTGCAGCCTGGACATGCTTTGCTTTTTGTTTAAAGTCTACTAGTAAGTGAGTACATCCCCTGCTTCTCTTTCTGGGGTTGTGATACCCCCGCTCAGGAGGATATTCTCCATATCCATTCATTTGCCTGCAAATTTTAGAGTATCATTTTTTTTGTTACTGCTAAGTAGTACTCCATTGTGTAGATGTGCCACAGCTTGTTAATCCATTTCTCAGGTGAGGGGCATCTAGGTTGTTTCCAGGTTCTTACTATTATGAATAATGCTGCTATGAACATAGTTGAACTAATGCTTTTGGGGTATGAATGTACGTCTTTAGGGTATATGTCTAGTAGTGGTATTGCTGGATCCTTGGGGAAATTAATTCCCAGTTTTCTGAGAAACCACCATACTGCATTCCAAAGTGGCTGAACAAGTTTACACTCCCACCAACAATGGAGGAGGAACACATGATTTAAAACCACATTTTAAAACTATAAAGCTGGGCTCAGTGGTGCACACTTGTAGTCCTAGCACTTAGAGACAAAGGCAGGTAGAGTTCATGAGTTCAAGGTCAGCCTCAGCTACTGTCTTAGTTACTTTTATAGCCTACCCCCAGTGACACATGTCTTCCAACAAGACCATTCCTCGTAACTCTTGCCAAATGCTTCCTCCAACTGGGGACCATGTATTCAAATCTGTGAGCCTGTGAGGGCCATTCTCATTCAGACCACCACAGCTAATCCCCTTCCTTAAAAAAGCAAGATCCCCTTCCTTAAAAAAAAAAAAATCCAAAGTTCTAATTTTGTGTTCTTAAACATACTGTCTTGTTCTATGATGTGGTTAATATTTTATATATTTTTAATTACATTTGAATATTGGGGACAGGATATGTATGTGTATGAATGCAGATACCCTCAGGAGCCAAAGAATGTATCAGATTATATAGAGCTGAAGTTATAGTATAGGTAGTTGTGAACTACATGTTGTGGGTGCTATGACTCTGAAAGAGTGATCAGTGAGCAATCCTCTCAATGCCTAGTTGATATTTTAATAATCAGAACCATACCTGACAAGTCTTGTAAGTTTAGAAAAGATAATCTATGTGATCAAAACACGTCATTTAACTCTCACAGATTAATTAATATCTTTTTCTAATTTCTTTTCGTGCAGAAGTGATACCAATTTGATTTTATATCAGTATAGCCTTTCTAAAGACTACTTTGTCAGTATTAAATAAAACTTTTTTCTGTTTTCTTTTAGGTCCACCTCATTCATTTAATCGAGATGAAACAATAATCATTGCTTTGGCATCAGTTTCTGTATTAGCTGTTTTGATAGTCGCCTTATGTTTTGGATACAGAGTGTTGACAGGTAAAAAAAAAAACTTTTTGTCTCATTTTGCAAAAATACCATTTAATCAGAATTTATTTTCTTTAAAAAATTCTTTTACATGTATTTGCTTGCTTATTTATTGTATAATTGAGGGTGTTACATGATATTTTGTTTGTGTTCTGACAAATAAATTTTTTTTAAGATTTATTTATTATGTATACAGTGTTTTGCTTGCAGACCAGAAGAGGGCGGCAGATCTTACTATAGATGGTTGTGAGCCACCATGTGGTTGCTGGGAATTGAACTCTGGACCTCTGGAAGAACAGCCAGTGCTCTTAACTGCTGAGCCGTCTCTCCAGCCCCCCTGACAAATAAATCTTACCTGAAAGGTCAGAGAAACAGAGCAGCCAGCCATCAGAGTTCTTACCTCTACAATGAAATCTCAGACAAAATTGGTGGTTCAGTAGGGAGGGGGAACCCTATCTCTACCCCCTTATATTCCTGTCTCCATGTCCTTAGTGCTGAGTTTAAAGGCATGTACCACCACTGCCAGGCTGTTTCTCTTTTAGAGGGTTCATTTTCTTGTAGCCCAGGGTGGCCTTGATCTCCTGATCTTCCTGCTTCTTCCTTTCAAGTGCTGGGATTAAAGGTGTGTGCCACCACTGCCTGCCCTCTGATTTCCAGCCAGCTTTATTTGTCAGAACACAAAATATCATGGTGGGGGGTCATCCATTTATGGAGATTGAAAGGATAATTTACAGGAGTTGATTTTCTCCTTTGACCATGTGGAGTCTCAGGGCTAAACTCAGGTCATTGGGCTTGGTGGCAAGACCTTTACCAGCTGAGCCATCTTGCTGGCCCTATTGTTTCTTTTTAAAATGTCTCTGTGGAAAGTGTTCTTACAAATTGTGTGTCTGTCATGATGTGTGTGCTCCCTGAGGCTGAAAGATGGCATTGCGTCTCTTAGTGCTAGAGTGACAGGTCGTTTTGAGCCTCCCAGTATGAGGAGTGCAAACAGAACTCAGCTTGTGGAAAGAGCGGCAAGCTCTCTTAACAGCTGAGCTATCCCTTCAGCCCAACAAGAAGGAACCCAAAATATCTGTCACCCAACTGCAACAGTTACTACTTACAAGCAATCTTACTAAATCTAAATCTCTACTCACTACTCCTTCCATATCACTGAGTTCTTTTAATCAAAACACAGGTACCATAGATCTATAAATACTTTTGCATTAGTTCTATAATGACTTAAAACTGTATAATCATAATGCTATTTTTTTAGTGATGTAATTTTGATGATGTAATTTCTCATTAGGTATCTGGTCAGTGCTAATACATTTTAGGTGTGATGGTTGTTTAGGAAATCAACAATTATTCATTCATTTGAATAATCCTACTAAAAATTTTTTGAAAATTCAGTATTAGGATTTTACACTTTTTTATTGTTGTTGTTTGAGACAGAGTTTCTCTGTGCAACAGCCCTGGCTGTCCTAGAACTCTTTGTACACCAGGCTGCACTCGAACTCACAGAGATCCACCTGCTCACCTGCCTCCCTATTACTTTCACCACCGACATCCTACAGGATTTTACACTTTTTTTTTTTTTTTTTAAAGATTTATTTATTTATTATGCATACAGTTTTACAGAAGAGGGCACCAGACCTCATCATAGATGGTTGTGAGCCACCATGTGGTTTTGCTGGGAATTGAACTCAGGTCCTCTGGAAGAACAGTCAGTGCTCTTAACCGCTGAGCCATCTCTCCAGCCCCGATTTTACACTTTTTTAAAAAAAATATTTATTTTTATTTTATGTGAATTGGTGTTTTGCCTGCATGTATAACTGTGTAAGGGTGTCAGATCTTGGAATTACAGACAGTTGTTAGCTGCCATGTGGATGCTGGGAATTGAACTCAGGTCCTCTGGGAGAACAGTCAGTGCTCTTAATCACTGAGCCATCTCTCCAGCCCGGATTTTACACTTTTTTTTTTTTTTTAACTTTATTTATTTATTTGCCTTGGTGTTTGCCTGGAACTGGAACTACAGACAGTTGTTAGCTGCCATGTGGGTGCTGGGAATTGAACCCAGGTCCTCTGGAAGAGCAGACGGTGCTCTTAACCGCTTAGCCATCTCTCCAGCCCCAGATTTTACACTTCTAATACTGAGTCATCATGAAATTATCTCACAGAATTTTGAACTCTTGCTGTTCATTATTTATTTTATTTATCATTTATTTCTATTTTAATGAGTTGTTTTAACCCTTTTATTTTCATTTTAAGAAGGTTGCATATTAGTACATTTTCTTATTCTTCTAGGAGACAGAAAACAGGGTCTTCACAGTATGAACATGATGGAAGCAGCAGCATCAGAGCCTTCTCTGGACTTGGATAACCTGAAGCTGCTGGAGGTGAAGTTGTGCTTAGATTGTTGGCCGTCACTGTCGTTACTTACTTTCATCACTAGTACTGTTAATTCTGGCAGTGTCTCATGAGCTAGTTAGAAATCTTTCAGGACATGCTGGTGCATATCTGTAGTTCCAGTAGTCAGGAAGCAGAAACAAGAGGATTTCCTCAGGTTCCAGGCCAACCTGGTTTGTGTATCAGGTTCCAGGACAGCCATGGCCACATAGCCAGACCATATTAAAAATAATGTGGAGGAGCCAGGCTGGGGTGGTGTACACTTTTAATCCTAGCCCTGGGAGGCAATGGCAGGCAGATCTCTCTGTGAGTGTTAGGTCAGCCTGATTGATCTTCAGAGCAAGATTAGGACAGCCAGGGATACACAGAGAAACCCTGTCTCGAAAAAAACAAGGTGGGGAAACATGGAGGAGAAAGTCTAGGGTCTAAATAATGTTCAGTTTACAACATTGAAAGACATATCAACTAAAACATGGAGTTTTGCCCAGGATATATATAATATATAAATATATTATTTTTGAGACAGGGTCTTTCTGTAACTCTGGCTGTCTTGGAACTTGCAATATAGACCAGGCTGGCCTCAAACTCACAACAGAGTTTGAGAGGCCTGCCTGCCTCTTCCTTCTGAGTGCTGAAACTAAAGGCATGTGCTTTCCTATATTTTGCTACCACTTTTCTCAGAGGCCTATATTTGTTTTGTATGTTGAATCTTACTAGAAAAAAATGATTCAAGGCTCGGCATGATGGCACACACCTTTAATGCCAGTGCTTAGGAGGTTGAGGCAGGCAGATCTCTGTGAGTTTGAGCCCAGCCTGGTTCACATAGAGTGTTTCAGGACAGCCAGAGCTACATAGTAAGACCTTGTCTCAAAAAAAAAAATAAATAAATAAAACCAAAAAAAGTTTTAAATAATGATACAATAAACATGGATAAAGAAATGACAACAGATCCTCAATTTGTTTCAGTAAAAATTCTCCCAAAAGCCCAAAATAAAGAGAACCAATTACATTTTGCTATTGCTGTTTCTTTATGTGTTGAGTAGATTTTTATTCTATCCTAGATACTATTTATATAATATTGTGGAGCTCCCAGACTCTTACTAATTTCTAATGTGTGCTGTATTTTTAAAAATTTACTTTAACTTTAATTGTGTGTTTGTGTGTGTGTGTGTGTGTGTGTGTGTATGTGTAAGAGAGAGAGACCAACACAGAGAGAGACAGAATAATGCCTGTGGATGCTAGAAAGATGTGTTGGGTCTCCTGGAAATAGAATTATACGCAGCTGTGAGCCACCTGAAGTAGATGCTGGAACCGAACTGAGGTCCTCTGGAAGATTAGTCCATGCTATCAACCATTGAATATCCAGCGCTGTGTGTTGATTTTTTTTATTTGTATTTGTAAGCAATTGACTTGGTTGGACACATATTACAAGCAGTCACTTGAGCAGACACTCACATCTCAGCTCAATTATTATATTTAGCTAGAATCTGTCCTATGTGTTCACTGAATTCCTTTGTTCTGGCTTTCTCCTTTTGAGGCTTTTGCCTCGCTCTATAGAAGCTCTGATTACCGCAGACTCTATCCTCTGGTTTGAAAGACCCTCTTATACCATCTTTAGTTGCACTGGTCAAAGCTGATTTTAGTATGCTTGAGCTAAAACCCATAGAAATTGGTAGCTCGCCATATGCATTCCTTTCTTATATGCCTTGATGCCTTTGAGACTCTTAACTGCTTTTGCCTATTATTTTCGTGTATTTGGGTTTTTCTTTTAATTCTGTCCAGAGTGTTTAGCTCTCATTAGTCAGGCAGGAGCTTCCTCAGTACACCATACACAGGTGTTAGTTGCTTCTTGGTAAGAAATAAACTGAAAACAGAAGAGAGCTGCTGCAGAGAGTGGGGAATTACAGTTTGATTTTTGTTAATTTTGTTCTTTTAAGTAAGTTTAGTTGTTCAATTTTAATATGAATTAATAGTTTGCCTTTTTAAAAACCAACTTGCAGCTGATTGGACGGGGTCGATATGGAGCAGTGTATAAAGGGTCCTTGGATGAGCGTCCAGTTGCTGTGAAAGTATTTTCTTTTGCAAACCGTCAGAATTTTATAAATGAAAAAAACATATACAGAGTGCCTTTGATGGAACATGACAACATTGCTCGCTTTATAGTTGGAGATGAGAGACTCACTGCAGACGGACGCATGGAGTATTTGCTTGTGATGGAGTATTATCCCAATGTAAGTTCTTTGCAAAAAGATATTGTCATTTATTGTGCTTTCAGTCAGATTTTTAGGGTGTATTACAGAGTGTTGCTTGTTTATAAACTTGTTATTAGTGTTCTTCAGTGAAATAAGGATCTTATGCCAGAATTTAAATCAATTATGTCACTCAGCCAAAGTATCATGGCACATGCTTGTAATCCTAGCACCCAGAAAGAAGGCTAAGGCAGGAGGACTGTAGACCAGCCTGGGCGTGGTGACATGTATTCTAAGACCCTATCTATCTTATACAACAGAACCCTAATAACTCTCTGTTCACCTCCCTTCCCCCTCCCTTCTCTCCCTCACTCTCCCATTCCTCCCTTAGCCCTCCCCGCCTCACCCTTCCCTCTCCCTCTTCTTAGCCTCCTCTCTCTGTTTCTTTGGACAGACCTTTTTCAACAGACCTAAAAGTTCCGTGATTGACAGGTACTCTTGTGAAAGCCCCTTGCCTCATCGGAAGCTCATTGTAATTTGTAGGTGATACCTTCCAAACACACACACCCTCAAAATTCACAGATGTTCAGGTCCCTTATGTACAATGCCATGTAGCATTTGCATACAATTCTTTCATATCATTTCTTGATTATACAATGTAAATGCTATGTTAATACTTGCTATACTGTTTATTTAGGGAACAATGACAAGAAAAAATAATATTATGTACAGATGTAAAAATTCTTTGGATTATTATTTATTTGTTTTTCTTACCTCTAATGGAGATAAAACCAGAGTCAAGGTATACTAAGCAACTACTTTTCCACCAAGCCACATCACTATTTCTAAATATTTTTTATATAGTTGATTGAACCCTAGGATGTAAAGCCTGCAGTTAATCTGATAGCCCAAAGAAATGTTTAAAGCAACTATCCATAATTTTAACATTTGAAACCTAAAATTTGATACTTAAGTTCCTTCTTTCCCCAGTCCCAGTTAGCATTAGTATTGCTGTGATGAGACACCTTGAACAGAAGGAACAAAAGGAGCTGGGGAGGAAAGGGTTTATTTGGCGTACACTTCTACATCACTGTTCATCATCAAAGGAAGTCAGGACAGGAGCTGATGCTGATGCAGACGCCACAGAGGGTGCTGCTTACTGGCTTGCTCATCCTTCTTTCTTGGTTTTTGTGGGTGGTGTTTTCTTTTTTTTTTAACACTTTTATTTATTTATTTAATTATTTGCCTTGGTGTTTGCCTGGAACTGAAACTACAGACAGTTGTGAGCTGCCATGTGGGTGCTGGGAATCGAACCCAGGTCCTCTGGAAGAGCAGGATGGTGCTCTTAACCACTGAGCCATCTCTCCAGCCCCGGGTGGTGTTTTCAATATCATTGTTTCCAGTCAGGGTCTCACTCTGTAGACCAGGCTGCCATTAAACTCACAGAGCTCCACCTGCCTCTGCCTCCCAAGTGCTGGGATTAAAGGTGTGGGCCACTGTAGTTTGTTTGTTTTGTTTTGGCCATCCTGACCCTTTTTTTGTTTTAATAAGACCACCAGCTCAGAGGTGACCCCACCAATAATAGTCTGGGTCCTCCCACAGCAATCAGTAATTAAGAAAATGCCCTGCAGGCTTCCTGCAGCCTGATTATGTGGAGGCATTTTCTCAGTTAAGGTTCCCTTTTCCAGGAGGACTATAGCTTGTGTCAAAGTTTACATAAAACTAACCAGCACAGCCTCTCTCCTCTTTTCTTTTCAGAAATACCTTATCATTATCAATAGCTCTTCATGGAATCCTAGCTTATACAGATTCTTTATAGGGTTGTCTAACTTACCTCTTCTTGTTGAAGCACATAAATTTCACTTTTTTGTTATAACTTTTTTTTAATTATATGTATAGGGATCTCTATGCAAATATTTGAGTCTCCATACAAGTGATTGGGTAGGCTCTTGTCGTCTGGCTCATTCTGTGACTAGAGGATTGGCTTATCTTCACACAGAATTACCACGAGGAGGTAAGATGAATGAAATTTTGTCATATTTTAAAGAAAAGCCATAGTTTATATTGTTACAATTTGAATATTAACCAGTAGTTTGAAAGCTCCATTATGAGGAAACACTTGAATGTTAACAGGCAGAAAAGTAAGCATGGATCTCACAAAGACTTTCATTCTAAAAATATACATATAGCTATTTTAGAAAAAATTATTTGAGGTGGAGTATATCTCAGTGTTAGAATGCCTCCTTAGCATGTGTAAGCCCTTCATTTGATCCCTAATATCGTAAGACCAGATGAGGAAAATCTTAGTGGTTTTTCAAACCTCTTGAAGTCTATTTGTGAACTTTAGGTTAATATTCTTAACTAGGCTGTATTTTTCTTGTCTTTATTTTGTTTATGAGAATCAGTTACAGTGTGTTAGTTTTAATGTTACATGGTTTTTTTAAATAAGTTGTAATACTCAAAATCTTTTTATAAATTAATATTTTTCTAACTGGAGTCAAGGGAGGGAAGAGATAACAGTGGCTTTATTAATTTTTTTCTGTCTCATATACATATAAGAATCTCAAGAAAGCCAGGCATGGTGGCTCTTGCCTTTAATCTCATCCATAATGAGGCAGAGGCCAGTGAATAGATCTGAGTTTGAGGCTAGTGTAAATCTACATAACAAGGTTCAGGCCAACCAGGGTCATATAGTGAGACTCTTACTGTTTTTTTTGTTTTTTTTTAAACTTGAGAGGCCAAGTAAGATGTCATATGCTAATTATAATTCTCATACTCAAGAGATTGAAACAGGGAGAATTGCAAATTCTACATAGGGAGACCTGTCTCAAAAGGAGGAGCAGGAAGAAACAGCTAAAGAGAAGATTAAGGTTATAGGCCAGTGGGAGAGCATGGAGTACTTGACTAGTGTGCTTGGGGCCCCTTGGGTTCAGTCCTCAGCAACAGACAAACCAGAACCCCTAAAGCCAAGTGTCAGGGACTGGTTTGCAGCAGGATAGTGGGTGGATACAAGGCTCCTGCATTTTCTCTCAACCATCCTTAACATGTGGCTTTCATTTTCATAGTTATTTTATGGTCAGTTGTGCTATGTTCTAGGTAGTAAGCGGGGGTTGTTGTCCCCTTCCACCTTTAAAAGTTCCTCTGGTGCACGTTTTGTTTCTTAGAACAAAAAGCTCACCCACTGGAGACCAAATACAGTTGTTCTGTTTTTGTTGTTGCTGTTCTTGTTGAGTAAATTGCTGTTCAGGCAATGTTAGGTTCTGTTATTAAATAAGGATGCGAGGCAGGCTCGGCCAGTATTTTGAAACTGTATTATATTCTCTGTTATAACTGTCTTCTTCAGCTTTTCTGTGTTCTTTTACTAGCTGTCCAAACCACCTCGTGATTACACCTGCTTTCTCACTTTGTTTCTGTGTGTACTCACACCACAGGCACCCTCCATTACGGTGGCTGTGAAAACTGTGTCTTTGTGCTCTCTCAAGTTTTTACTCCCTGACCTGTAGTGAACAGTCCCTGACCTCTGTAGTGAGTAGATTTTAATGTATCCGTCTCTTAAATCTTTGTTCCATTATATAATAGCATGGATCATCTTTTCTAGCTGATACTTCATATATAAATAATTTCTTTTGAATAATTTATTGGCTCATTTACTTGACATCTTTCCCTGGGTACAAGATTGACCTGTTATTGCCTGTGTCAGCAACTCGATACTCTTGCTTCAGTGTTTTAGCACATTAGCCATTGGACCTTGCTTCCTTACTTTTAAATATTATAACTCTGTTTAGAAGCTGGCTTGAAGCAGAATTTAAAATATCATCCAAATTCTCCTTTCAAGATTTGCATGATTCAGCAAGGTTTTAAGTCAAACACTGGCTGAAATTTGTTACGTGAACTAAGCTGTTTTCCCAAACAGTGGCTCGTACCTTTAATCTTAGCACTCAGGAGGCAGAGGCAGGCAAATCTCTGTGAGTTCAAGGCTAGCTAACATAGAAGTTCCACGACAGCCAGAACTACTTAGTGAGACCCTATCTTGAAAAGAATATAATGAATAAATAAGTAATACATCCCACTAAATTTATCTAGTATTGCTCATATGTATATATTTTTTTTAGGGCTAACCAGTTGATATTAGATAACCAGTTAGGTGGCTCATTCTGTGGGAGAACTGATTCTCATTAATTACCTATAGCTCTTTATCTAGAATGAAGCTCTGGGAGATTTCCCCCATTTTGTTAACATATCACTTGATGTCATCGTTGCGGTCTTCTTTAGGCTACTATATTGTTGGATACCGCTTACCTGTCCTGTACAGAAGACAGTCTCTTGGCTGGTCCTCTGGCTTTTACAATCTATTTGCCCTTCTTGTGATGTTCTGAGTCTTAGGTGTAGGTGTTGTACTGTGTTTATATCAATTGGAGCTAGGCACCTCCTGGTGAGTTGTTCTCCACATTTTGACCAGTTGTAGCTTTCTGTAATGGTCTCCATCTGCTGCAAAAAGAAGCTTCTTTGATGATGAGTATAGCTGCACAGAGACCAACTTGATTTATGTGAAACCTTGTCTGAAAAACGAGCCAACCTATTAACCAGCCAACCACAACAATGAACACAAAACAAAAAAGAAATGAAGAGAAAAAACAAGTTTATACTACAATTAGAAGTATGTAGGGGGCTGGAGAGATGGCTCAGCGGTTAAGAGCACCGTCTGCTCTTCCAGAGGACCTGGGTTCGATTACCAGCACCCACATGGCAGCTCACAACTGTCTGTAACTCAAGTTTCAGTTGACCTGACACCCATGGCAAAACACCAATGTACATAACATAGAAATAAATAAAATTTAAAAAACCCAAACAAACAAAAAAAGAAGTAGGTTTACTATTAGATTTACTTGAACGTTCATTCAGTGCTTGATTACCTGAGTGTAAGAGGAATTATTAGAAAGCAGTAATAAGTTGAAATTGTGGGGTTAAAGTCTTGCTGTATAACCCATGTTAGTTTGAGACTCATGTTCTTTCTGACTCTGTATCCCAAGTGTATTGTAGGCACATGCCTTGGCAACAAGCTTACGTTTTCCACCCCATTTTTCCGACAACTAATGGGTGGAAAAATAACACTATCTTTTATCTATATGTATGTGTGACCCCCCATTATCTGCATATTAATCTCTAGTAGTTCTATTTAAGCATTAATAAGTATTTGCAATTATTCAAACAGATCATTATAAGCCTGCAATTTCCCATCGAGATTTAAACAGCAGAAATGTCCTGGTAAAAAATGATGGCACTTGTGTTATTAGTGACTTTGGTTTGTCCATGAGACTAACTGGAAATAGACTGGTGCGCCCAGGTGAAGAAGATAATGCAGCTATCAGTGAGGTAAGTCTATAAGCATCACACAGCCATACTACAAAATTGTAACATACAACAGTTATTCTGTGTACTGTTAGCTACAGACTGTCAGGAGTTAGAAAATTAGGAAATACCAAATACATTGTATAAAGATCCAAGTAAAATTCATTTTGAGAATTCTAACTCATTTGAACAGACATTAGGGAAAAGTATCTAGGAATTGATTTTTTGTTGTTTGTCATAAAAGAGAACTTAATAGACTAGCTAGGTTTCCTTTTACTGTTCTTTTTTTTTTTTTTTCCTTTGTTTTTGAGACCAATTCTCCTTATATAGCCCAATTTAACCCTGAGTTTACCATTCTCTGAGGGCTGAGATTTCAGACAAGTGCTGCCAGACCCAGCCACGAATTGATTTCTGAAGCAAGAGTGGGGTTACCAAGTTTGAGACAGAGAAGTCTGCTCTGTGGTTACGTTAACATGTCCTTCTTGACCCTTTTCTCTTTCACATACAAAATTCTGTGTTCAAATTTGCAATTTTTAAAATTTATTTATTCTTATCTTATATGCATTGGTGATTTGCCTGAAGGTATGTCTATATGAGGGAGTTGGATCCCCTGGAACAAGAATTATAGACAGTTGTGAGCTGCCATGTGGGTGCTAGGAATTAAACCCGGGTCCTATGAAAGAACAGTCTTAACTGCTGAACTATCTCTGCTCTTAACTGCTGATCCATCTCTCCAACCCCAGATTTGTCATTTTTAAAAGCATTCGATGATGTACATACTGCTTTGCAATTTTCTCACCACATTTGATTGTTTTTAGTTTGCATTATTGCCTACTCTGCACACGTGGGCAATGCATTAGATAGTTGACTACAGAACAGCGTGCAGCCTCATGTGTTTTGTTCATTTGTTTGGTTGGTTGGTTTTGGTTTTTTTGAAACAGAGTTTCTCTGTGTAGCCCTGATTGCCTTGGAACTAACTCTGTAGACCAGGCTGATCTTGAACTCACAGAGATTCACACCTGTGATCTACCTGCCTCTGCCTCCTAGTGCTAAGATTAAATGTGTGCACCACCACAGTCCAGATGGATTTTTTTTTAAGTTGGCATAGGAATGCTTACTTTATTCTTTCATTAATGAGTAGTTTTTAAATCTAAACTAGATTTAATACTATTTAATTATTAATAAAGGAGAGATTTTTAAAGTAGAGTGTAAAAAGGGCTCAATACCTGCTTTGAGCTTTGAGTTGATAATTTCATTAACAGGATTAAATTTTACATATGATTTTTGGTTTAATGTTTGTCCTTCAGGATATATTGCATTTTATTTCTTTAAAATACCTCTCTTAATTTACCAGGTTGGCACAATTCGCTATATGGCACCAGAAGTGCTAGAAGGAGCTGTGAACCTGAGGGATTGTGAGTCAGCTCTGAAGCAAGTAGATATGTATGCTCTTGGACTGATCTACTGGGAGGTGTTTATGCGATGTACAGACCTCTTCCCAGGTAAGAACTGCTGTTAAATTTATCAGGGCTTTTTTTGTTTATTTATTTATTTATTTTGTTTTTCTAGAAAGGGTTTCTATGTGTAGCCTTGGCTATCTTAGAACTAGCTATGTAGACCAGCCTAGCCTAGAACTCATAGAGATCCCCCTGCCTCCACTTCCAGAGTGCTGGGGATTAAAGACATGCACCACCACCCATTGGTTTATCAGTTTTTTTAAGTGATACAGTTATATCTTCTTTTTCACTTACTTTCAACTACTCAATTGGATGTAATAATTTTTTTCTTTTAAACGTTCAGTTTATTGCCATCTGAATATAGAATATTCAGAATAGAAACATCATTAACAGAATGAAATAAATCAGAAATTTTTTTTAGTTAAAAATGACTCCAGGTTTTTGTCGAAGTAGTTTTATTCCAGTAATAGATCCTCAGCCCTCACTGCCGCTCTAGGAAGATCCTCAGACACCTGCATACATGTGGCCTACAGATACACATAAAATTAGTTTACAATTCTAATACATGATGAAATGAACTAATGGTTTTTTAGCTTACTACAAGTCAGCCACTTTCTACTTAAAACTATATTTTCTGGGGCCTTTAGAGAAGGTTCATCAGCTGAGTGTGCTTTTTCAGAGGACCCAAGTTCAAGCCCCAGCAGCCATCTCAAGCAGCTCACAACTGCCTGTAGCTCCAGTTCCAGGAGATTCAACTTCACTGATCTCTCTGGTACCTGCACCTGTAGTCAGAAGTTTCTTTCCCTCCAGAAACTCTCAAATACCTGGCAGCTGCTTCCCAAATAATTATCTCAGAGACTTAATACTGCTCAAGTTAAAGTTGCTCAAGCATATTACTAACCAGCTCTTGCACTTAAATTAGCACATAATTTTTATCTGTTTAGCTACGTGGCTTGGCACCTTTTCTTCAGTACATCATTCTCATCTTGTTTCCTCTGTGTCTGGATGGAGACTGTGTCTCTGCCTTTCCTCTTCCCAGAATTCTCCTAGTCTGGTTGCCCTGCCTATATGACACTGTGGCATCATTTAATTAAACCAGTATAAGTGACAAATCTATACAGTGTACAAGAGCATTATCCCACATTATTTACCCACATGCACATATCTACACCAGATATACATACACATCCATATAACTAAAAATAACACAAAGAAAAAGTTTTAAAATATATATTTAATAGAAGAACAAAGAGTTAATCAGGACATTTTTCTGACAATAACAGTAACTGTCAACTGGGATTTTGGCACACCTTTTTTGTTTACCGCTTTTTTTTAAATATTGTAACATAGTTTTAGTTTTAAAAGGATGTCTAATTACTACTTTATTATTTTAGCATAACATAATCTGTCAGCAACCTATTTTTACTTTATTTTTTTAAGTTTTGTTGTTTAATGCAGGGTCTCACAGTATAATGCTGACTTAGTCATACTTTCTGTGTAACCCAACCCAAGCTAGTTTCTTTTCTTCTTTTTCTTTATGGTTTTTTGAGACAGTTTTTCTGTGTATCGTTAGCTGTCCTTGAACTCACAGAGATCCACCTGCCTTTGCCTCCCTAGTCCTGGGGTTAAAAGCGGGCACCACCACGTTTGGCTCCAAGTTAGTTTCTAATTTGCTGACCTCCCCATGCCCCTTTTCTCCAGAGTGCACGTTTTATAGTCATGCACACTACTTCCAGAAAAGTAAAGTGTAAAGTGTGTGTGTGTGTGTGTGTGTGTACACGTACATGTCCATATATATTCACATTTATGTGAAGGCCAGAGATTATCACCAGATATCTTTTGAATGGCTCTTTGCCTTCTGACCAAAGTCTTTCACTCTAGTTAGGCCTGTGACCATCGAACTCCAGGGATGCCTTTGCTTCCTCCTCCCTGCCATTGGCATTATAGGAACATATTACTAGGCCCAAATTTTTACATGGTTACTGGGAGTCTGAGCCCTGATCTCATGCTTGTATAGCAAGTATTTTTACCAACTGAGCTTTCTTCCCAGCTACCAGAAACATGTTTGTTAGTTTTAAAAGTACTGCAATTAAAAGATGACTATTGCTTTTGTGGTAGAGTACTTGCCTCCTATGTTCAAAGGCCTTGGGTTTAATCCCCACAAAAGAAATTAAACCCCCCTCAGTTTTATAACTTGGGGGGTGTTGTTGGTTGTTTTTTTTTTTTTTTTTGCTCTTTTGGGGAGCCTACCACCCAGTGTGTGCTTAGCTTGGCTTGTTTCTAACCAGCTTTTCTTAAATTATCCCATCTACTTTTTTTGGCCTCTGGGCTTTTTCTCCTTCTTACTTCTGAATATCTTTCACTCTTACTCTGTGGCTGGCCCCCTTTTTTTTTGATTCTTGGTCTTCTTGGTCTGTCTTCTTTCTCCTCCCAGTGTTCTTCTGTTTATTCTCTCTGCCTGCCACTCTTGCCTCACTATTGTCCATTCAGTTTTTTATTGGACCATCAAGTGTTTTAGACAGGCACAGTAACACAGCTTCAAAGAATTAAACAAATACAACATAAAATAATGCAACACATCTTTGCATCATTAAAACAAATGTTCCACAACATAAACAAAAGTAACTCCATAAAACAAAAGTAACACCTTAATATTCTACAACAGAGAGGCAATTGAGTCTTGTTTGAAGTATAATATTTTAACATATAAATATAAATGTTTGTGTGTGTATGTATATAAATATGGTGATAAGTATTCCATATTTAGATATGGAATAGATTATCACTGCTGGCCAGAGTAAATTGGCACAGACGCTGTAGAAATCAATATGGAGGGAGGTTTTGAAATGTAAAACTGGAACTTCTGTATGGGCTGGCAAGGTTGGTAAAAGCTCTTGCTGCACAGACTAAGTGACTTGAGTTTGATCCCCAGAAGATGGAAGTAGAAACTCTACAGACTTGTCTGTCATGGCCACACGTGCACACAAATAAATAAAACCTAGTAACTAACAAAAAACTAGTATATAATCAAGCAATTTTATGTTCATTTTTCTGTCATGCCTGCCACCTCCCAAATAACCACATGGAAACATATTATTATTTATGAAAGCTTGGTTCATAGCTTAGGTTTGTTTCTAACTAGCTCTTATAACTTAAATTAAACCATAGTTACATGGGTTAATGTAATTTTTACATGGCTCTGTTACCTTTACTTTGTAATGCCCATGCTGTTGCCTCTGCATCCTTTCTTCCAGCGTTCTCTGTACCTGGAAATCCTGCCTAGCTATTGGCTGTTCAACTTTTTATTAAACAAATCAGAGTGACACATTTGGTGCCCTCTTCTGTACACTGTATACATAATAAATAAATCTTTTAAATAATTTACTTAAAAAAAAAAAGAAATTAGTCTTCGGGGCTGTCAGTGGTGGCACACACCTTTAATCCTAGCACTTGGGAGGAGGCAGGTGGATCTCTGTGAGTTTGAGGCCAGCTTGGTCTACAAAGAGAGTTCCAAACAGCCAAGGCTACACAGAGAAGCCCTTGTCTTGAAAAACAAAAACAAACAAACAAAAAAAGAAATCAGTCTTCAGATACCTCTCAGGGTTGTTTTTTTTTTTTTTTAAACTTTATTTATTTATTTGCCTTGGTGTTTGCCTGGAACTGGAACTACAGACAGTTGTTAGCTGCCATGTGGGTGCTGGGAATCGAACCCGGGTCCTCTGGAAGAGCAGACGGTGCTCTTAACCGCTGAGCCATCTCTCCAGCCCACCTTTCAGGTTTTTAAAGGAAAACTAGATTATAGGACTTCCTTTGAATAATCTAGTGACTATAAAATTTTAAGAAAATCTGTTAAGGAAGTATCATTTCAGAGATTAACATCTTTATATCCTCAATATATTAATAAAACTAATTCCAAATAAGTGTTTATTGAAAAACTAGATTTAGAACCATATGTATTTAATGGGATTTTCCTTGGTGAGTGATTGTTCAGTCATCCTGGCATTTTTCTTTATTTTCTAATACGAGATCAGAGTTCAGGCATATGTTTTATTTATTCCTTATAATATTTCTCTCTTAAGTTTAATAGCAGTCAAAAGCATTTTAAAATCCCTGTCTAGTCTGAGATATAGTTCCATGGTAGAAAACTCACTTAAAAATCTGCAGGATCCAGTGCTAAAGAGTACTTAGAATGGATCCCGACACTAAAGGGTAAGCTAAGCAAAGTATCTGTATAGCATTCATACTACTATTTTATTTATCAGTAAAATTTGAGACTATTCTAAATGTTAATAATATACCATGCCTTATGAAGTCATTAGCTCTAGTCTAGGTCAGCCAGAACATATCAAATGTCACAGTTTTTTAGTTTTGTTCTGTCTTGGAAATAGGATTTCATATATTCCTGGCTGGCATCATGTTCCTTATGTAGCCAAGGATGGCTCTGAACTAGACCCTCCTACTGTTACCTCCTAACAGAATTGGGTTACAGATACACATCAGCACACCAGGTTTATTCAGGGTTAGGAAGTAACCTCAGAACTTCCTGCATGTTAGGTGGTACTCTACCAGCTGAGCCATATACACAGTTAGTTCTATAAAAAAAAATATGACAATGACTAAGTCATTAAAATTTTCCTCTTAACAAGCAGTATTTAAATCTAGAATTTTTAAAGCATCATTATCCTACCAGTATTTGATAACTGTACAATTGGTAGGTACAATTTGTTGCTTATGGTGAAACGTTTCTGACTTTTACAAAATGTGATAAAGTTAAGTGCATTTATAAACATACTGAAGCTGGGCAGTAGTGGTACACACTTTAATCCCAGCACTCAGGAGGCAGAGGCAAACAGATATCTCTTATAAGTTTTAGGCCAGCCTGGTTCAGAAAGTGAGTTCCAGAATAGCCAAGGCTACTCAGAAAAACTCAGCCTCCCTCTTCCACAAGAAAACAATAAATAAGTAAAATAAACATACTGAGCCATACAGAAGACCCCCATAAGACTAACACATAAAAATCCTATGGCCTATAGCAGTGGTTCTCAACCTTCCTAATGCTGCTACCCTTTAATGCAGTTCCTCATGTTGTGGAGACCCCAACCATAACATTATTTTTGCTGCTACTTCATAACTGTAATTTTGCTATTGTTATGAATCATAATGTAAATTTTTTTCCCAAAGGGATCACCACTCAAATGTTAAGAACCCTGGGCCTAGGGGAATCTTGGCAAAGGACAAGGAACTGCAGTCTTCTTGGCTCCTAAGCACTACTCTAATGTAGTAGAATAACAAGATAGATTAGAAGGGATGGAAGTTAGGGCATTTTGGTTCTAATCTTGGCTTCATCTCTTCCTTGGAAAAGTCTCTCAACTCTAGTATGTTTCAGTCAGCAAAATAGTAATGTCTGCCTTTTTTATCTCACTAGCATGACAGTAAAAGAGTTATAATGACCCAGATGAAAAAACAAAAACTCCATAACACATGGCAAGACTTTGTTTCTTTTTTTTTTTAAGAGTAGACTCACTGTTCTTCTTTTTTTTTTTTTTTTAACTTTATTTATTTATTTATTTGCCTTGCTATTTGCCTGGAACTGGAACTACAGACAGTTGTTAGCTGCCATGTGGGTACTGGGAATCGAACCCGGGTCCTCTGGAAGAGCAGACGGTGCTCTTAACCACTGAGCCATCTCTCCAGCCCCCCAAGACTTTGTTTCTATTTGAATAGTCAAAGCAAGCAGTACATTCTTACCCTCTACCAGCATTTTTAAAATTTACAAAAAATAGATTGTATATTTTTAATCTATGTAGCAGAGCCCAAGTTATTTGAATACTGCACTGTATTTAAAAACAGGGCTCAATATTTACATATGTACTTAGCATGTTTAAGGCTTAGAGTTTGATCCCCACCACCAAAGAATAAGATAAGTAAAATATCTGTACAGCATTAAAACTACTATTTCATTTATCAACAAAGTTTAGGCTATTTTAAACATTAACAGTACACCAATACCACAATAAAGTCTCTGAAATTTGCATGCATGTTTGAAAGGGTTTAATACAAATGACTCCTGTGCTTATTTGATACTAGAAATACCTCTGCTATTCTATCCTCTATGATAATTAGAATTCTATCATTTTTTTCTATAAATACACAGGTGAATCTGTACCAGAATACCAGATGGCTTTTCAGACAGAGGTTGGCAACCATCCCACTTTTGAGGATATGCAGGTTCTTGTGTCGAGAGAAAAGCAGAGACCCAAGTTCCCAGAAGCCTGGAAGGAAAATAGCCTGGTAAGAAAATGAGAAATTCTGACTACAGCTAGATAAGTCTAAATGTTCTTGAAACAAAATATAGAAGCTACATAGCTTTGGTGATTCATGCTTGTACCCCACCACTGGGCAAAGCAAAGCAAAAGAATCACACTTTTGGGTTGGAGAGATGGCTCAGTGGTTAAGAGCACTGACTGTTCTTCTGGAGGACCTGAGTTCAATTCCCAGCATCCACATGTTAGCTAACAACTGTCTGTAATTCCAAGATCTGACACCCTTACACAGCTATACATGCAGGCAAAACACCAATTCACATTAAATAAATAAATATAGAGATATAGATATATAAAAAGAATCACACATTCAAGGCCAGCCTGGGCTTCAGTGTAAACATTGTTAAAGACTGATTGGAAGTGTTGGTGTAGACATAGGTATATAACCAACTTGATCTAAAAAGTTAAATAAAATAAAAATATCAGATTTGTGTTTGAGTATTTTCTATACAACAAAATACTGAGCTTCGGCTTATAGGAACCACACATGCTTTATTTATTGCTTTAAGCTCTTGCCATTTGGGAAAGCTTGTTTTGAAAGCACCATCCAATGGATTCCCTGGTTCCTTGTCATCTTTCCTTTTTGTTCTTTCTAAACTCTACTCTGAAGAAATATTTTTTAAAAAATCTATGTCTTTCTCTTAAGATAATTTTCTTCTTTTGATAAAGTTCCACTTAAGTAATGCATATTACTATGTGTATTATGTGTTAAACATTACAAATTGTTGCATGTTTAAAAACTTTCCATCTTAGTATCATACATGAATAATAAATCATCAGGGTAATAACGGTGTCAAAGTTGTGAAGGTGTCCTCTACCCTCCAGTTTCCATATGAGAGTTTAGATGTGGACCAGTCTTACTCCGTTGTTGGGGCAGGTGAGTGTATGCTGTGATGCACATTTGGAAGTCATAGGACAACCTGGCAATTCTTACCACCTCCCTCTTCATTTCTGCCACACTCTTTACTCCAGAGTGCCTAGGCTGTGAGTTTCTAGGCAGTCCTGTGTTGTCACCCCTCACAGTACAAGTGCTGGGATCATGCACTCATGAAACTGAATCCTTTTTTAATGGGTCCTGAGGATTGAACTCAGAATTCAGGCTGCCAGGCTGGCATGAATAGTGCTTTTATCCACCAGCCCATCTCACACAGACCCTCCATTGCTTTTTCTTTTATGTTTTATCATTTTCTTCTTCTGTTATTGCTGTTCTTCTGAGACAGGATCTCATTAAGCCCAGACTGCCTTCAAACCTATATAGCTGAGAATGATTTTGAACACCTCACCCTCCTGCCTTCACCTTTTGTGTTGGTTGTCATAGTTACTGTTCTACTGGTATGTGTAGACACCATGATCAAGACAACTTATAAAACAGTTAATTGGCCACTTGCATAAGTTCTAGAGGGTTAGTCCATGATCATCATGGCAGGAAGTGTGGTAGCAGGCAGACAGGCATGGCACTGGAGCAGTAGCTGAAACGTGACATCAGATCCATAGGCATCAAGCAGAAAGAATGAGACTGAGCCTGGCGTAGGCTTTTGAAACCCCTAATGACATACCCTCTCCATCAAGACAGCATCTCCTGATCCTTCTCAGACAGTTCTACTGAGGACCAAGCATTCAAACAAAGGAACCTGTGGAGGTTATTTTCATTCACACCACTTTAAAGTGTGTGTGGTGCCCTGCTGATTTATGTGGTGCTGTCTGTCCGTCCATCTGACTCAAGGTCTTGTATATGCTACCTACCGCTCTACCAGCTGAGTTGCAGCTCTAGTTTTCATTGTTCTAATTATTCAGCATTTGCTCAGCTTTACCTTTCGAGCCATCCATGAATTTTTCACTAACACTGTTGTATCAATTATTTGCTCATTATATTTTTAATTTCCGGGGATAACAGGGTAGCTGGCTCATTAGATCAAGACCCTTGCCATCAAACTTGGTGATGTATTTCAGTCCCTGGAGCTCCCCAAGTGGAAGAGAGAACTGATTCACAACAAGCTGTCTTCTGTCTTCTGAACACCATGTACACCATGACATTTGCCATTCTTTCCCAACAAATAAATTAAAGTTTTTATTTCAGTTTCTACAATCATATTTTCTCATTGGTTTCTTTTGGTAGTGATGATGATTACTTCTAAAGTTATTTATTATATCTTTATATTTAGTACAAATTAACCTTCTTAAGTATAAAGAACAAACATGAAAACATTTAGTAATTTAAATTATTTTACTATATATTTTTCCATTCCAGTTACAGATTGCCTCAGTAGAACAGAATATTTTCATTTGTTCCATATCAGAGAGATCTTAGACAGACCCTGTGTATTTCCATTTGGATAGATTGAACTTTATCTTATTGATCATCTTTGCTAATAGATGAATCTCATGTTCCAAGTGAGATTGGAATCTTTAAGTATATGGCCATTGAAGAGCTTCTTACGTTCATGCATACAGTTGCCTCCAAATTGCAGTTTTGCTCTGCAAATTTGGTCAGTTCCTTAAGAAGCCCCAGTAGTGAGAGGATGAATTGTACTCTACCAGGATTCCCCAGATCTGCCAACATCATAGAAAAATGTCTATGAAATCTCTGAGAATTTGTTATAATAAATTGCAACTTTATCTTTTCATCTTCCTTAAATTATTTCATTTCATTACAACAACTAAGATCTCTCTTTTTTTTTTTTTTTAAGTATTTGTTGGCAACTCTACCATTGTGGGATATGCAACATACACAGATTTACCTGAAAACTTTTTACTTCTAATTTAGATGAAGTTGCTAAGTAAGGGATTTTTAATGCTTGGTTTACTTCCAACAAATCCATTTAAACTTGATATGGTACAGACAAAAAGAAACAAGTGCACCCAGTTTCTCTGCACATGAATTAGGGAAGAAGTATATAGTTTATTAAAATGACTAAACACTTATTAATTCTTTTAAAAAGGAAGAGCTTTTTTTGTAATGCAGTTTAGGTGGGCAAAGTAGAACATGCTTTTAATCCCAGCACTCAGCAGGAAGAAGCAGGTGGATCTCTGTGAGCTCCAGGCCAGCCTGGTCTACAGAGAGAGTTCCAGGACAGCCAGAACTACATATGGAGACTCTGTCTCGAAATAAACCAAAACGAAACAAGCTTGTTGCCTCTTATAGTTACTTTTTAAAATTTTTTGAAGATTTATTTATTATATGTACAGTGTTCAGTCCGCATGTTTGCCTGGATGACAGAAGAAGGTATAACAGTTGTTTTCTTTCTCAGGGCTTTAAATGTGCCATACTTGTGCGTTCTGGTTTCCATCAAGCAATGGCTGTGGTTCTTATCAGAGTCTTTTTTTAGTTTCTCATTGTCAGACTCTCTGTTTAGTTTTGGTTTATGGCACTTTGATTGCAAATTGTCTTATCGTGGAGCTATGGATTTATCCTGTTTAGAGTTTCTCAAGTTTCTTGGGTATGTGGATACACTCACTAATTTGAGGGTTTCGAATCATATGGTGAAGTATTCCCCCACCCTTTCCTCCTCCCCTTCTGGAACTCCTGTTTGTATATTTAATGTGTGCTCCTGTGCTGAGAATTACTCTCAGAAGTCTTCTCGTCTCTGCTCCCTTTTCCTCATTCTTTTGAACTCTGTCCTCAGACTGAAAAATTTTGTTTTTTCATCTTCAAATTTACAAGTTCTTTTCTTCTGTCTGTTATCTGCTGTTGAACCACTCCAATAAATACTGAAATTTGTTATTGAGCTTTAAAATATTGTTTTAAGCATTTAAAAAATAATGTCTATCTTTTATTGCTGCTCTGTTTAGTAATCATTACTTTCTTAGGGTGGGGGTGCTGAAGAGAAGAGTCAGTAGTTGGGTACTTGCTGCTCTTGCTGAGGATCTGGGTTCAGTTATCAGCACCTACATAGCAGACCAGAACTGTTCAAAACATCAGTTCCAGGGGACTTCTGGGTTCTGCAAGCCCCAGACACACACGGTACACCCATACATGCAGGCAAAACTTCCATATACCAAAATAAATAAATAAATTCTTTTAAAATAATTTATCTTATGTGCATTAGTGTTTTGTGCAGGGACCATGCTAATCTTCTCTGTATCATTCCAGTTTTAGCATATATGCTGCTGAAGCGAGCACAGCATTAGTGATTTGCTTTCGTGTATGTCAGTATGGGGTATCAGATTCCTGCAACTGGAGTTACAGACAATTGTGAGCTGCCATGTGGGTACTGGAAATTAAACTCAGATCCTCTGTAAGAACAGCCAGTACTCTCAACCACTGAGCCATCTTATTTCTGTAACCCTAATAAATTCTTTTTTTTTTAAAAAAAAAAAAAAAACTTTATTTATTTATTTGCCTTAGTGTTTGCCTGGAACTGGAACTACAGACAGTTGTTAGCTGCCATATGGGTGCTGGGAATCGAACTCGGGTCTTCTGGAAGAGCAGAGGGTGCTCTTAACCGCTGAGCCATCTCTCCAGCCCCAAATTCTTTAAAAATAGTTTTTTTAGGCCAGGTGAGGAGACACACACTTTTAATCCCATCACTCAGGAGACAGAGGCAAGTGGATCTCTGTGAGCTCAAAGCCAGCCCAGTCTACAAAGTGAGTTCCAGGACAGTCTGGGCTGAAGAGAGAAACCTTGTCTCGAAAAACTAAAAAAGAAAAAAAAATGTTTTCTTACATTTAATTCTCCATCTATTGTTTCTTAGTTCTTTGAGCATATTTAAAGTAGTGCATTTGAAATTCTTTTTTTTTTTTTTTTTTTTTTTTTTTGATTTATTTATTTATTATGCATACAGTTTTACAGAAGAAGGCGCCAGACCTCATCATAGATGGTTGTGAGCCACCATGTGGTTTTGCTGGGAATTGAACTCAGGACCTCTGGAAGAACAGTCAGTGCTCTTAACCTCTGAGCCATCTCTCCAGCCCCGCATTTGAAATTCTTAATGATTTCTGTTAATATTTTTATTTTTCTGAAATTGACAGTAAATTCTTGCTTCTTTGTATTCTTTTGGTTTTTTGTTTGTTTTTAGGCAGGATCTCATGTATCTCAGTCTGGTCTTGAAGAAGTTATTCTATTCTTGACCCTCCTGCTTCTGCCTTCCAAGTGCTAAAATTTCAAGTATAGTACTGTACTTGGCCTCCTTTATAATTTTTTTTTGTTTGAAACTACACATTTGGGACTGTAGATGTAGCTTAATTATGCCACCAAAACCTAAATAAATAAATAAACATGATAAATAAGAAAATAAGCAGCTGGACATAGTGACACACATCTTTAAGCCCAGCACTCAAGAATCAGAGACAGATAGACATCTCAGTTTGAGGCCAGCCTGGTCTACAGAGTGAATTCCAGTACAGCCAAGGCTGCACAGAGAAATCCTGTCTCATAAATAAATAAATGAATAAATAAATAAAATGAGGTTGGATATTTTGAATATAGCAAAAAAATAGCCATCTTAAATATTACATGGTACATGTATGTATGTCATATATAAGATGGATATTTTATTCTCCCCCCCCCCCGATCTTGTGACTGGCTTGTATTAGGGTCCTCCTTTAATTTTTATCCAAGATTTTAAATGTTCTGGCATTGCCTTCACTTTGGAGTAACACTAAACCTAAAGAACCCCAGTTAGAGAAGCTTATGGTTTTCCCAGGTCTTTTCTGAGTATGCATCCTACAAAGTACATGTGCATGGGTTTCTAGGTTACCTAGGATAAATGGGAGCTCTTCAAAACTCTGTGGTACATAGTGGACCATTATCCTCAGAAAGAACAGTTTGTAGGTTTAAGATTCATTTTTTGTTGTTGTTGTTGTTGTACAGGGTATTTAAAATGTTAAAAAGGGGCTGGAGAGATAGCTCAGTGGTTAACAGCATTGTCTGCTCTTCCAGGGGATCAAGGTTCAATTCCTAGCACCCACGTGGCAACTCACAACTGTTTGTAACTCCAGTTCCAGGAGATTTGACATCCTCACACAGACATATATGTAGGCAAAACAACAATGCACCTAAAATAATATTTTTTTAAAAAGTTGCCAAGATTTTTTGTTAGCAAGAGTTTTAGCCTAAAATAGGCTTCTCAGATAAAATATTCACCTTAATATTACGTGGTACACACACACACAAATGTTCTTATTGAAGTTCAAATTACACTTGATGTTCTGTATTCCCATCGCTAAATTTGTCACCCTTAACCACCTATATGTCTTTTTGAAGCAGGGTAAGTAAATATCAGCAAACAAGCTTTTTTTTTTTTTTGCACATGAGCTCAAGTTGGGGGGGGTAGTGTGTATGTGTGTTTCACCTTACTCCAGGGATCCCCAGCTTTTCCTCTAGTGTGCTGGGATTGCAGGTAGACTGGCTTGCCCACCCAGCTTTTATTTGCAATCTGAGGATGTAATCCCTAGTACTCTGCCCAGTGACCCATCTATTCAACCCCAGATGAAAAGCTTGAAGCTTAAAAAATCCAGAAAGAAGTCTAAAAAGATTTTCTTTTTTTCCTGGGTATTTGTCCAAATCCTCACAGTTTCAGTTGTAACTGTTTCACCCAATGAGCCTGCTCAGCCACTGAAAAGATTATTTTGTGTTTTAGAATGCTTTACTTTGTTTTGTTTTGAGACACGATGTCACTTTATGGCCCGAGAATAACTGGACGTCTCTGTTTAAACCAGGTCAGCATAGGAAGGTCCTTCTGTCTCTTGTCTTCCACCTGCTGGTATTGACAGTGTGTGCCACCACATCCAATCTATTTAAAAGGTTCTTAGTGACATTCAGTTAATGTCTGTTTGGTTTCTTTGTTATTTTTGAGGAAGGCTCTCCTTATGTAACTCTGACTGTCCTGGAGCTCACTTTATAATACAACCTGACTTCAAAGTCGGGGCAATCCTCCTGTTTCTGCCTGATGAACACTCAGGTTACTACTACTCTACAACATCTGGTCCCAGTACCTGGAGTTTGTTCTTGTTTTCCTTTCCTTCCCATCTGTCTGTCTGTCTTTCTACTTGTTTATTTATTTTAGACGGGGGCCTCATATAGCCTAGACTGGTTTGAAACTCACTATGTGTTTGATGGTGACCTTGAAATGGTTTATTATGCCATTTATGGAGTGCTTGGTATCAAACCCAGGTTTTACACAATGCTAAAAAACTCTATTGCCGGGGGCTGGAGAGATGGCTCAGAGGTTAAGAGCGCTGACTGTTCTGCCAGAGGTCCTGAGTTCAATTCCCAGCAACTAGATGGTGGCTCACAACCATCTATAATGGCATCTGGTACTCTCTTCTATATACTGTATACATAATAAGTAAATATTTAAAAAAAGAAAGGAAGAAACTGTTGCCGGGCAGTAGTGGTGCATGCCCTTAACCCTGGCACTGTTTTGTTTATTGCTTATACTACAGTGTGAGACTGTTCTAAGTTTAGGGCTGAAATGAAGCACACTTCACTAGATGTGGAAAAAAGCTTACTTAGAGATAGATAGCTATCACTTCTTATTTTTTTAGTATATTTTAAATTTTATTAATTTTATGTGTTTGGTGTGCATGTGGAGGCACATTCTGCAGTCCCCATGTGGAGGAATAGAGGACAACTCTGTCTTCTCACCTTTATTCAAATTCTCATGACCCTGCTTAGATCACTGGGCTGTGCAGCATGTAGCTTTACTCTCTGAGCCACCTCACACTGGCTCTTAAAACTCACTTTTGAGATGTGAGTAGTGGCTTTGACAACAGAGTGAACCCTAGACTGTGAAGATGAGAGTACCAGGTCTCATTACAGACAGTTGTGAGCCACCGTGTGGTTGCTGGGAACTGAACTCAGGACCTCTGGAAGAACAGCCAGTGCTGTTAACCACTGCGCCATCTCTCCCTCCAGTCCCTGCAGACCACAAAGAAACATATCCAACTTATCGTAGTTGATTAGTCCTTTGAGTAATGCTTCAAGGAGCTAAGTTAAAGTTTCCTTATTTGCTCAGCCCTTAAGGATCCCTCATTTTTTGTCTTTTTAGAAGAATATTTTATTATATATATTTTTAAAATATTAGTTTGGAGCTTGGCATGGTGGCTGCCTTTAATCCCAGCACTCAGGAGCACAGGCAAGTGGATCTCTGAGCTGGAGGCCAGCCTGGTCTACAAAGTGAGTTCCAGGACAGCTGTTACTCAAAGAAATCCTTGTCTTTAAAACAAACAAAAACCCACTCTATATGTGTGTGTGTGTGTGTGTGTGTGTGTGTGTGTATACACACACATATATATATTGCATGGATTCTATTTGGTAAAGCTGAATTACCAGAGAGACAAGGAACAAACCACAGCCAATTCTAACCCAGCCAACTCTTCAGGCCTCTCTCTGTGATTCCTCCATGCTTCTCTGTTCTCAGCCAACTAGGGAAGTGGCTGGGGAAGCTGACCTCCTTCTGCCGTCTGCCCAGCTATCTTTTACATCCCGGTTCATCTTCACTATATTAGGATTAAAGGTGTGTGCCACAACTACCTTGCTTTGTTAGGCCTTAGCTCATAGAGATCCAAACAGATCTCTGCCTCCCAAGTGATAGGGTCAAAGGTGTGAGTCACCACTCCCTGACCTTCATGACTTGGCTCTGTGAGTGGCTCTTACTGCTAATATTCGAGACTATTTTTATTAAATATGTGATATATACATTTATGTGTGTCATGATTTTCTTGATATTTTAAATTAAAATCCTGAATACAGTTAAAAACATCATGCTTTTGTGTTATAGGCAGTGAGATCCCTCAAAGAAACGATAGAAGATTGTTGGGACCAGGATGCGGAGGCTCGGCTCACTGCACAGTGTGCTGAGGAGAGAATGGCTGAACTTATGATGATATGGGAGAGAAACAAGTCTGTGAGCCCAACGGTCAACCCAATGTCTACCGCCATGCAGAATGAACGGTAAGACCCTGGGGGTTTGCAGCTATCCCATGATGCTGGCAGTTGAGACCACGGAAAGAACAGGAAGTAAACTGCTAAGCCAGCCTAGTAGTGTGACGACTCACGTAGTACAGGGCTATCATTTTTCTGTCAATATTTCTAGTCTTTAAAAAAAGATTTATTTTTGTTATTTTTAATTATGTGGCGGTGGGAACAGGGTTATGTCCATGAGAGTTAAGGTGTAGGATTTTAGTCAGTTGTGAGCTGTGGTGCTGTGAACTGAATTCAGGTCATCTTCAAGAAGAATGAATGCTCTTAAGCTCTGAGCCTCCTCTCTAGCCCCTTTGTATTTCCATTCTTGTACTGAAAATACTTATTTGGTTAAATTCAAGACAGAATCTGTAATGTTATATCTAAAGATACAGTGAAAGAAATTACTCTTTATTAGCTGGTCACGGTGGCACTCGCCTGCAGCACAGATCTCTGAGTTTGAGGCCAGCCTGATTCTTTTTTTTTTTTTTAAACTTTTATTTTATTTATTTGCCTGGAACTATAGACAGTTCTTAGCTGCCATGTGGGTGCTGGGAATCGAACCCGGGTCCTCTGGAAGAGCAGATGGTGCTCTTAACCACTGAGCCATCTCTCCAGCCCCGGCCAGCCTGATTCTAACATGTTCCAGGACAGCCAGGGTTACACAGAGAAAACACTTGGAACTATGACTTTGCCCACTGGACACTAAGATCTTCAGACTGCATCTGTCTCCAGTGCTCTTTCTTAAAGAATATATGAATACTTCTTTCTTCTCCACTGTAAATATTGTCTTATGAGACATTTCCTTTGTTAGAACTATAATTTTAGATCCTAAATAAAAAGGCTTTTTAAGGGCTGGAAATGGAGTTCAGGGGTTAAGAGCACTGGATGTTCTTGCAGAGGACACAGATTCAATTTCTAGCACCCACATGATGGCTCACAATCATCTGAAACACCAGTTCCAGGGGCTTTGACACCTTCTGGCAGGCACATATGTGGTATGCAGACAAAATGCCCAGACATAAAAAATAAACACTTAAAAAAAAAGAATTCATGGGACTGGAGAAATGGTTCAGGGGTTAAGAGCACTGGCTGCTCAGAGGTTCTGAGTTCAATTTTGAGAGCCCCCACATGGTGGCTCATAACCATCTATAATGAGATGGTGCTCTCTTCTGGCATACAGTCATACATGGTGACAGAACACTTTATACATTTCTTTAAAAAAAAAAAAGCTTTTTAAAGAAATTAAGCCAAGCATGGGAGTGGAACTTCATATCTGTCATCTCAGCTTGGAGGCTGAGGCAAGAAGATTGCCAAAAGTTCAAGGGCAATTTAGACTATATGATGGGTTCCAGGCCAGTCTGGGTTTCAGATTAAGACCCAGTCTCAAGGAATAGGCATGTACAAGCCTTTAATTTCAGCATTTGAGAGGCAGAGGCAGGTGGATCTCAGTGAGTTCAAGGCCAGCCTAGTCTACAAAGTGAGTTCCTGGGCAGCTAGGGCTATTACACAGGGAAACTCTGTCTCAAAACACCAAATAAATAAATGGATAAAGATTAAAATGAAAAATCCTGTCTCAAAAGTTGAAAAAAATCCATATAATTTGACACTTGTAAATAAACTATATTTCCTGGTTCTGTAAAAATTGGGAGTAAAAATAACAATTTTAATATTTTTTTAAACTTTATTTATTTGCCTTGGTGTTTGCCTGGAACTGGAACTACGGACAGTTGTTAGCTGCCATGTGGGTGCTGGGAATCGAACCCGGGTCCCCTGGAAGAGCAGATGGTGCTCTTAACCGCTGAGCCATCTCTCCAGCCCCCCAATTTTAGTATTTTAAATATTTCAGAAAGACATCCAAGAAAAATATTACCAGGAATTTGAAGATAAAAGTATACTTCATCCTTAAATCCTCCCCCCACCCTGTGCTATTTGCTTATGATAGGTGGAATGAGCCTCAGCTGTGTACCTTGCATATCACAAACCAAGGAGAGTAGAAAGACTAACTGTTGTAAATAGAAGGGCTCTCACTTTACAAGTACTAGAAAAGTCTTCTGCTTTCGCCTTCATTTCTGCTGCCCCATGGTCTGTAAAGCACTCAGTCTGTCCATCTGTCCAGAGTCAGATGAAGGGACTGAGAGACTGGCTCAGTTAGAGCCCTTGTTTCTCTTTCAGAAAACCCTGGTTCAGTTTCCAGCATCCACCCACACAGTGGTACTGTGGTTCCTAACCACCTGTAACAGATTCCAGGGAGTCCAACTCTGCCTTCTATCCTCTCCAGGCACCACACGTGAACATGGTGCACATATATATCTGCAGGCAAATATACATAAAATAAAGTCTTTTAAAAAAGAATATCATTCTTTCCTTGTTATTCTGTGGCTGGCTGGCTGGCTGGCTGGCTGGCCCCTGGCACTCTCCTCTCCTCCTCTCTCAATCCTTGCTCTCTTCCCTAGATTTCTCCCCCTATTTATTCTTTCTGCCTGCCAGCCCTGTCTGTCTGTCTTTTCTTCTGCCTAACTATTGGCCGTTCAGTTCTATTTCTTTGTCTGAGTGTCATCTTCTGCCTCATAGCTCTATAACTTACACTGATAACGGCTGTTGCAGGAAGGTATGTCCCGTTGTTAGACTGTGCCTCTTAAATGAAGATGTTTTGGAAAGATAAAAAAAATTCTATGTTCTTCTTATCACTTGGTTATTTGAACCTAGTATATAATGTTGTACATATACTATTGGACCTAGGGTTACAGAAATAAAAATACATATAGCCTATGATTCTTCTAGTTATAAAACAATGTTACTTGTATAAGTCTATAATTCCTAAAAAGTGTATTTGTTGACATAAAATTACAGGAGATATTTTTAAAATTAACTCTTATGTATTTTTTGAAGATTTTTTTAGTTCTTTGGGGTTTTTTTTGTTTTGTTTTGTTTTGTTTGTTTTTTGGGTTTTTTTGGTTTTTTGTTTGTTTGTTTGTTTTTCAAGACAGGTTTTTCTGTGTAGCTCTGGCTGTTCTAGAACTCACTATGTAGACCAGGCTGGCCTCAAACTCACAGAGATCCTCTTGCCTCTGCCTCCCAAGAGTGTTGGGACTAAACACGTGCAACACCACCACCCATCTTGAGATTTTATTTTATGTATATAAGTGCCATTGTGTATATGTGTGTACTCCGTGTTCCTGCAGTTCCTGCCAAGGCCAGAAGATGGCATTGGGTCTCCTGGGACTAGAATTATAGCTAGGCATTTGTGAGCTGCCCTATTGGTCAGTGCTAGGAATCAAAGAGCAGCTGAGCCTCTTAACCACTGAGTCACCCTTCCAGCCCCTAAATTAACTCTTGTAAGCCAAATAATGAGCATCCATAGAAATTCTATCTGGAACCACAGTTTGGTGGGTTTTTTTTCCACGTAATTTCATAGATTTCTTATAAAAATCTTATAAAATTTGTACTCAGCAGGCTGTTAACACTTACTTGGATTTTGAAGTAACCTGTTAAATGAGTTAAGAGTAAAATGGCTGGAGAGATGGTTTGGTGGGTGAGGGGCTTGCTGCCAAGCCTGACAACCTGCTTTGATTCCTGAGAGCCACATGTTGGAAAAGAACTGACACCCACAAGTTAGCCTCTGATCTCTACACGAGCCCATACATACTAAATAAATAAGTGCAATGAAAGAATGCAAAACAGAATAAAAACAGTCAAACTTTGAAATCTGTGGTGTTTACTTGTAGTAGACAATTTGTCATAAGTTTATGTTCTCATTGTTGTAACTTTTTTTTTCTTCAAGCAACCTGTCACATAATAGGCGTGTGCCAAAAATTGGGCCTTATCCAGATTATTCTTCTTCTTCATATATTGAAGACTCTATCCATCACACTGACAGCATCGTGAAGAATATTTCCTCTGAGCATTCAATGTCCAGCACACCTTTGACTATAGGAGAAAAGAACAGAAATTCAATTAATTATGAACGTCAGCAAGCACAAGCTAGAATCCCCAGCCCTGAAACAAGCGTTACCAGTCTGTCCACAAACACAACCACCACAAACACTACTGGCCTCACTCCAAGTACCGGCATGACCACTATATCCGAGATGCCATACCCAGATGAAACAAATTTGCATGCCACAAATGTTGCACAGTCAATTGGGCCAACCCCTGTCTGCTTACAGCTAACAGAAGAAGACTTGGAGACCAATAAGCTGGACCCAAAAGAAGTTGATAAGAACCTCAAGGAAAGCTCTGATGAGAACCTCATGGAGCATTCTCTTAAGCAGTTCAGTGGGCCAGACCCACTGAGCAGTACCAGCTCTAGCTTGCTGTACCCACTCATAAAGCTTGCAGTGGAAGTGACTGGACAACAGGACTTCACACAGGCTGCAAATGGCCAAGCATGTTTAATTCCTGATGTCCCACCTGCTCAGATCTATCCTCTCCCTAAGCAACAGAACCTTCCTAAGAGACCAACTAGTTTGCCTTTGAACACCAAAAATTCAACAAAAGAACCCCGGCTGAAATTTGGCAACAAGCACAAATCAAACTTGAAACAAGTAGAAACTGGAGTTGCCAAGATGAATACAATCAATGCAGCAGAGCCTCATGTGGTGACAGTGACTATGAATGGTGTGGCAGGTAGAAGCCACAGTGTCAATTCCCATGCTGCCACAGCCCAGTATGCCAATGGGGTGCTGCCGTCTGGCCAGACAGCCAACACAGTGGCACAGAGGGCTCAAGAAATTCTGCAGAATCAGTTTATTGGTGAAGATACCCGGCTGAATATCAATTCCAGTCCTGATGAGCATGAGCCTTTACTGAGACGAGAGCAACAAGCTGGCCGTGATGAAGGGGTTCTGGATCGTTTGGTAGACAGGAGGGAACGGCCACTAGAAGGTGGCCGAACTAATTCCAATAATAACAACAGCAATCCATGTTCAGAACAAGATGTACTTACACAGGGTGTTACAAGCACAGTTGCAGATCCTGGGCCATCAAAGCCCAGAAGAGCACAGAGGCCCAATTCTCTGGATCTTTCAGCTACAAATCTCCTGGATGGCAGCAGTATACAGAGTAAGTGGAGGATCCTGGAGTGCCCTTTACCTTCATCATTTACAGAGACAAAGCACCTGGGCTCGGGAGTAATTATTGGAAAGTGAGGAAAGTGGGCTTTTCTTCTTTTGTCTGTTTCTTTCATTCCTTTTTCCCTTTTTGGTCACTGATAATTAAAAAGCTAGTATTAAGATAGTCAGAAGATTACCAACTTAATTTTGTTTTGCTTGATGGCTTCTTTATGATGTGGTTCACATACTTGTTATGACACATGAGACTAAATCGGGATTTATTAGTGTCAGAGCACCAAGTAGCAACATTTTGCCAGCTTTACTTCTGAAACATTTGCTGTATATATTAGTATGTTAAATCTACATTTAGTTAAAGTTAATAAGTTTTTATTTGTGTTTGTGCGTGTGTTTGTTTGCTTTAGATAGGGTCTCTGTGTGTAGCCCTGGCTGCCCTGGAACTTGCTATACAGACCAGGCTAGCCTTAAACTCATAGTGTGCTGGGATTAAAGGATGTGCCACCACGCCCAGCTCTTTGTAAACCATAGAAGTCAAGAGAAGTTTCAGAAAACTCTAAAGTTGTTCTCAGTTCCTTAGTGTCATCTTTTTATTGAGTCTCCTATACACAGAGCAGTGCTGTGGGTGGAAACTAGACTAATTGTTAGGGCAAGGGGCCTAGGCTGCTGCTTGGCCCCTTGCCCTAACAGGATTACAGCCCCAAGACAGGAGGGCTCACCAGAATCTCCTAACAGTCATTATTACATAAAATGATTTCTCTTGCATTTATGAAATAAAAAAGGGTTGTGTCTTATGCTTTCTTAAACTACAAAATGGGCTAAAAGAAGGTCTCAAAACAGTAAATATCTAGCCCTTTGGCTGTACATGTAGCTCAGAGGTAGAATACTTGCCTATTATGTGCAAGGTCCAGGTTTTCATCTCCAGCACCACAAAGAAAATAAAACCTAAGCCAGGTAGTGGTGTGTATTTAATCCCAGCACTAAGAAGGAAGAGGCAGGTGGACTCTGAGTTTGATGAGGCCAGCCTGGACTACAGAGTGCATTCAGGACAGCCAGGGCTGCACAGAGCAACCCTGCCTTGGGGGAAAGAACAGTCTTGCCTTTTACTTGAATGGTTTATATTACAAATTAGTTGACACACCCTGTTTGCTTCTGTATCCATAAAGCATCTTGTCAAGTATAAGAACAGAGAATTATGGGGAAATGTTCATCCCTCTAAAAATATTGCATGTTAAAGGCCTTTTGAATTGAGTTCACTTTGAACATTTTCCATTCGCTTTGTCTTCTTGAGACAAGGACTCGCTTTATAACTTATTGTGACCAAAGGCTGGACTTGAATTCAATATCCTCTTGCCTCAGCTTCCCAAGAACCTGGAATTATGGGAGCACATCACCTAGTCCACATTTCTGCATTATGTCAAATGATGTTTTTAGCAAGTTGGAGAGTATACCAGAGCAAAAGGATTTGAGAATGCAATTAAGAGTTTTGAATTTTCTTGCCAGGCTGTGGTGGTGCACTCCTTTAATACCAGCACTTGGGAGGCAGAGGCAGAGGCAGAAGGATCTCTGAGTTTGAGGCTAGCCTAATCTACAAAGTGAGTTCCAGGACAGCCAGAGCTACACAGACAAAAACAAACAAGCAAAATGAAAAGAATTTTGAATTTTCACAGTTCTTGTGAGTTTCAGTTATTTTTTAGTTAAGTCTCAAAAATGAGTTGGTTGAATTTTGCTTAGAAAAACATTGCCAGGCTGGAGAGATGACTCAGTGGTTAAGAGCACTGACTGTTCTTCCAGAGGACCTAAGTTTGATTCCCAGCATCCATATGGCAGCTAACAATTGTCTGTAATTCCAAGATCTGACACCCTTACACATTTATACATGCAGGCAAAACCAATTCACATAAAAATAAAATAAATATTAAAAAGAAAGAAAGAAAAACATTTCCTAGCATCACATACTTTAGGAAATGTCCAGCATTTGGTCCTACAGACAATAGCTTGACCTGTTTGTGAGATTCACCCTGTTTATTTTTCTATCTAGTTTGTTTTGATTAGGGTTTTATGTAGCTCAGGCTGGCTGGTGAAGTAGCTGTGGAGTGGAGGATGGTCTTGAACTTCTGATCCTTCTGCTTCTACTTCCACAGGTCAGAACCACCACCTGGGTTGATGTGGTACTAGGATTGAGCTCAGGGTCTAACACTGTCTTTTTTTTTTTATACAGCTCATTTCTTACGCTTTTATTTTCAGTAGGTGAGTCAACACAAGATGGCAAATCAGGATCAGGTGAAAAGATCAAGAGACGTGTGAAAACCCCATACTCCCTAAAGCGGTGGCGCCCCTCCACCTGGGTCATCTCCACTGAACCCCTGGACTGTGAGGTCAACAACAACAGCAGTGGCGGAGCGGCTCAACCCAAGTCTAGCACTGCTGTGTACCTTGCAGAAGGAGGCACTGCCACAACCATGGTGTCTAGAGATATAGGGATGGACTGTCTGTGACATGTTTTCAAGCTTTTGGAGTGAAGTTATTTTTTTGCATCATTTAAACATGCAGGAGACGTTAAAAAAAAAAAAAAAAAAAAAAAAAAAAAAAAAAAAAAAAAAAAAAAAAAAAAAAAAAAAAAAAAAAAACTTCTATAACCTCCTGTCAGCATCCCTTCCTACCCCTGCAACAAGGACTTGCTTTAAATAGATTTCAGCTATGCAGAAAATTTTAGCTTATGCTTCCATATTTTTTAATTTTGTTTTTTAAGTTTTGCACTTTTGTTTAGTCTTGCTAAAGTTATATTTGTCTGTTATGACCACATTATATGTGTGCGTATCAAAAGTGGTCTCAAAATATTTTTTTAAGAAAAAAGCAAAAACAATGTATTGCTGATAATCAGTTTGGACCATTTTCTAAAGGTCATTAAAACAGAAGCAAATTAAGACAGGTTAGACCGCAGTGGTGTCTGGTATTCATGTTTTATTTCTGGGCACAAGCTAGTTTATATGTTGATGTGTTTTTGAACATATTATCTGTTGGACATTCTTCTCTGTTGTATTTTGTTTGAATGTGCAATAGTCTTTAGACCACAGGAAGCTCTCTTACCAGTTCTCTTCCTAGCAAGGCACACATTCTTCACTGCTGAAACATTTTCCCCATTCTTCCATAATATGAGTATTTTCTTGCTTTCTCTGTAGAGAGAATGCATAGAAACTGTCCTAAGGGCTCCAAAAAGGACTTACCAAAACATTTTTTGAAATGCCATTGTCTTTTAACCTTCCAAATACTGTTTCCTTCCAGGCATTTTAATAAGCATATTTGGTTCTGATTTTGAAAGTTCATAAGAGAGCACAGAACAAAACAGAAGAAAGCAAAATATTAGCCTTTTCCATTTTATTTTCATATGTATGTTCATGTTTCATATTTATTTAAGAAATACTTTTTATCAGAAAATTTATAGAGCTAAACGTACATGGAATTTTAAGTAAGTAGATGGGCAAGGTGATAGAGTGTAGGAACTTTGATTTTTCTCACCATCACAAATTAAATTACATTTCCTATTTATAATAACTTCAGAAAAACTCATCATTTTGAATTTATAGTATCTTTTACTGTTTCCCAGCAAAGCCTGACAGCTTTATGTGAAAACGATTCCTCTTTCCATGACCTAAAACACTGTGGAAAGCTCAGTCAAGCAGCCCAGTCCCATGGAGCCGGGCTGCCAAACTCACAACTACTGGACAGACAGACTACCCTTTACCCTCTTTCTGACTTTCTTTGCTAGTTCTATTTTCATGATTTCACTGCCATACCTCCTTGGCTACTTTTGTTACTAAGATCTCTAAAACAGACTCTGTCTTTTAATAAAGCACTTTCTGACAAATACAGGAATTTTCTCTAAACATTGTCTTCTGCCAGTTTGCAAACAAATTGTTCTCATGTTTTCAGACTCAGAACCCTTACTATCCATTATCCGATTAAGTTTTAGATTTTTGCAGAGAGAGAGAAAAAAGCTAAGTACAGATCTCCAGATTCCTGATTTTGATTCTCATGTCCTGAACACCATTTTGGTCCCTACCATGTAAATAAGGACAGCCCACTTTCCCAGCATATGGTCCACAGAGCTTGTGACTTTACTTCTTTGACTTGACTTCTGCTGTGTTCTTTGATGTGACATTTAAAACATTTATTCAGCTGGATTGCTGACTAGAGTTTTTAGGATTAACATTAATTTATTCATGCCCGGGATTCCTTTCTCCCTTTTGTGTTTTATTGGCTCTTCTTCTGAGTCAGATTTTTTTTTTTTTCATAACAGGGTTTCTCTGTGTAGCCTTGGCTGTCCTGGAACTCGTTCTGTAGACTAGGCTGGTTTCAAACTCAATTCTTAATATATATTTCTGTCTTCTGGCATACAGTTCTTTCAGATAGTCACTTTTTTTTTTTAATCTATGTAACAAATAACTTGTGTCTTTCACTTATTTCTCTTCTCCAAATGGCTTTCAGATACATTCAGGGTTTTTGTTTTTCAGTTATGGAACAACTTTAAGTCAAAATAAATCATATTTCTTCCATCTCCAATTTGAGACATTGAGAATAAATGACCCTGTGAGGTTCAACTGATCTTTTCTTATCAGAAAATTATCTTACATTCTGATATAGTTTCTATTAGGGCCAGTCACTCGTGAATTTTCCAACAGTCTTTAATGGTTAATGCGTTTATAAAGTGCTTTAAAAATTAATATGCCATTTAAAGCAAGTAAGTGTAGTTTTCCATCTCGTGCAAATATATTTAAAACAAATAATTTCTTTCTCTGATATATGGTAACTTCTTGAAAAATAGGGAAAGTAGAAAAGGTGTAGGTTATTTTAATAAATTGTGAAATCTGTAACACACTGCATGCAAAAACCCCTTCGATAAATT
The DNA here is from genome assembly GCA_004025045.1 of Sigmodon hispidus. Taxonomy (NCBI): domain Eukaryota; kingdom Metazoa; phylum Chordata; class Mammalia; order Rodentia; family Cricetidae; genus Sigmodon; species Sigmodon hispidus. Next base: position 27,894 of record PVIH01003152.1, on the reverse strand, counting down.
ACTTGTTAGCTTTATCTGGTTCTTGAAGTTGAAACTGAATTTACCACAACATAAAAATAATTTTCACATAAAAATTTCTATTTGAGACCTTCTCAATAAAAGTCATTCAGTTAAAAAATATTTCCCTGAAAAAAAAATATTTCCCTGGACAGTCTTAAATATCTTAAAATCATTATAACAGGACATCAAAGTGTAGTGTCAGTTTCCTTAAGAAAATGCCAGTTATGGTGCTGGAGAGTTGGCAAGGCCATTAAGAGTGCTTTTAGCTCTTACAGACCCCATGTCAGTCCACAGCAGCTTCATGGCAGCTCACAACCTCCACTGAATCCAGTTCCCTCTATGGCCTCCACTGACATGCACATAACACCCCACCCACACACACACACAATGTACACATAATTTTTTTAAAAAAATAAACCTTAAAATCCTAATTGTATACCAGAACTAAGTAATGGAAAGAACTTGATTTTAATTATATATAGAATAAATGATTTAAATAAAAATCCTAAAAAAAATTAAATGTATAATTGAAAAAAAGAAACGATTTTACTGTAGAAATTTGTGAAGTCATATATTGAAAACTGGCATGTATATACACTATTTTTTTCATCTTCAGAGCAACCATATTTTAATTAATATTCATATTTTACAAATGAGAAAACAAAAACTAAGAGAAGATAATTTGTCTAAGTGTACCTGAGGTGAAATCCCAGGTCTGTTTCTCCACATCTGTCTCATCCACACACATAGTCAACATTCTTTATGTATGAATGTCTGTTAATGTACTGACATTTTGTACTCCAGCAGACTTGTGGCTTGTGTATAAGTCACACCAGATAACCTTAATGATTTGAGAAGTCAGGTAAACATAAACCGTGTAATCATTAGTGCAGAACTAAAGGCAAAGTAAATTTTTAAGAGAAAAGAGAAGGAAGCTGTGGGAACTATAAAGTGATTCTATACTAGATTTGGAAAAAGCTTTCAGTAAATTTTCAGTCTTCTTAACCCTTTGACTCCACCTTTAAATTTTTTGCTTTGACAATGTTAGAAAAATTGTTAGGACAGAGAACCAAATAAGATACAGAAAAATATAGGATTAATACCCTTGATATAAAAACCACATTGATGTAATTCCTTACATGTGTGTTTGTTCCAAAAGCTGTATGTTGGCCTGAATGAGAAAGTCAAGTAGCAACACCCAAATAGGCAGTCAGAGGAAATTATTACAAATTTTGCCAAATATTTTTACTTAAAATATTTCCGAGTTAGACTTCTAACTCCCAAAGGAGTACTGATTAGGCTGCTACTTATACTGCACATTTAGTCTCAATTACCTAGTCATTAAAATGAAAAATTCAACAAATGTTTGTTCCCTTTTTCATATTTATGGACATGAATATTTCATTGGGAGTCACTCACTAGTATTTGATATTGTATTATATCTTATACCATATTTTATAAACCTATGTTGAATTTAGTACTTGTCATGTGTATGTTATTACATGACTATCCACAGATTTTTTAAAAAATATATAATTGCTTTATATTCTTAACTCCTTTAAAAAATAGATTCTGAACAATGCTAGTTGATGTTCTAGACCTTTCACTCTAGGAAGTGCGAAACACTCCCTCATGGATCTCAAGAATCTTTTTTAGGCTATGATAATTTTGAATATTCACACCCTTAACTAGTAGTGACTTGTGATATTTTTGTTTGTTTGTTTTTCAGAAGATAAAAAATGCATTTTAACTTTTTTTTAATTATGAACTATGCAAACTTTGTCCAAAAACTACCTTACACGATCCCTTCCTAACCATGTCCATCAAGTGTGTCAGTCTAGCCGGTTGCTGTGTCAGTAGTCTGCTTAGCTACTTACACAAGATTATTATCCAAAGGAGGGTTCTCTGCAGATGTTCACAGCAGCACAGAGGTGGTAGCACCTGCCATTCCTCTCTTTAAATCCCCTCATGTTTATGCTGACTGTCCCTCCACTGTCTGGCTGGCAGTCACATGTCATACCTGTTGTGTGTCTCTGGCATGGTTAGAGGTGTTTCTCATACCTAACAGGGAAGAGAATAGATGACTGCCCTCTCAATGTTTCTCAGTCGGCTTCAGGCTTCTCAACACTTCAGTTCATCAGGTAAAAGTGTTCCAGTTCCTGTAGGTCTTTTTCTCCTCAAATCTATTTTAATTACTTTATTTATATTAAAGAGCACATAAAATTTTGTTATATTCAAATTAATTGCTCCAGTTAATTTATAGCACAGTAGTTTAATAGAATTCAGAGTAAAGATGTTACTTAACCCTTAACATTGGATTTAGTCATCAGACCACCCAAAAATCAGCACTTAATTTTTGATTTAGCTATATTATCTATAAAAGTATATTTTATTATTTTATATCTGCACAGATATAACTAAAAACCCACACGTATATATTATGTATCATTTTCATTAAACTCTCACCTATGTTACAGTGAGTTTTAGTATTACGATTGAGCCACAACAAATATTGTACATTTTTCTTCCAATCAAATACTGTATTAAACACTAAATGCAAAATTAACTTTCAAAAGCAGACCCTACAAAAATCAGGTATTATCCATGGATACTTTTGTATTTTTGTAGACCACTTTTGAAATGCTTGTCATTGTTTTTGCAGCATGGAGTGAATGGACTAAAACAATTTTCATTTAACTTTCAAGCGGTTAAAGTTGGATGTTTGCATAGAAAGTAAATCTTTAAAATTTATCTCATGTTGTATAGATTTGAAAGAAAATATTCAAAAAACTATACTGTATGTTAAAATTATGCCCCAAATAAATCTATTGAATTTTTTAAAACTTCCACTTTTATTATTACTGTGATGTATGAGGTGTTTCTAATGAATATTGTAAACATACACATTCATTTGTTTTTTTTTTTTTTTTTTTTAACTTTATTCATTTATTTATTTGCCTTGGTGTTTGCCCGGAACTGGAACTACAGACAGCTGTTAGCTGCCATGTGGGTGCTGGGAATCGAACCCGGGTCCTCTGGAAGAGCAGACGGTGCTCTTAACCGCTGAGCCATCTCTCCAGCCCCACACATTCATTTGTAAAGCTTAGCTTGCAGCCACATTAAAATCTGGAACAGAAAGAATCTTTAGAACTAAATTGCTTCATTAGGATGTCCAGTTTGTAACTGAATTTTAAAGAAAATTGACTGTACTTGAAATTACAACTTGACTGTTTTCTTTTTAAAAGCACCCCCAATTTAATTTGTATTTTAAATTTCAGAAACATCTTCATGGTTTAGAATCACTTTTAGACATAATATTACTTAAAAACTCAGGGTGCCTTTCATCTGTTTGTACACTGAAAACATTCAGTTGATAGCAAACAAAGCAATTAGATCTAGCTGGATATTTAAGTGTTTGTTGCATAGTAAGGTGTCACCATATTATTTCACTTAATTCACAACTACATGACATTTGATTTTATTAATCCTAAAAGCTTGCCCCTTCTGTAATTACTGAATAGAAGGAATATGACTCAACTGATGGGCCACATTACAGCAGATTTAAACCTTGGGGTTAAGCACCGGTTTAACACTCTGGTCTTGGTTCTGTGGTTATACATGATGGAACAAATGTCTAATTTTGTTTTTCAGTTTTTTTGTTTTTTAATAACAGAGCTTAGGAGAAGTAATTCTGAGATAGAATTTTCTTAAGAGATAATTAGCATTATAAAACTTTCTCTAAAAGTGAGCTGATGCCTGTAGCGTTAGTGATGGCTTGATGGCTTTGAAAAGGTGATCTATGGTAACCAGTTTTTCACACTGTCAGAGCCAAACAATTTTCCTTTAAGTCAGACAAACATAAGCTCTAATTGGTCTGCTGTATATTTAAATCTTAGCAGTGAAGTTATTTGTAATCAGTCTCTTGTCTCAGGCTCCCTACCTTGTTAATCAGTCTTAAACATATAAGAGAAACATTTGTAAAGATGTGTAAGAGTAAGAAAATTAATGACTAAAAAATGCAATTCAAAGCAATTAAGTTTCAATCTAATATCAAGTTGCTTAACTTCTGTGGCTTCCTTTTCTTTTCTGGTAACATTTATTTATTTAAGCGATATTGTATGTTATGTCTTCATTTCTATAGAGATTGTATTGTATAAGTGTTTGTGTAAGCTGGAATCATCCTGAATTTACTGTTGCTAATTTTTCAAGTGAATTTACATGGATAACTGTAAAATACACTAACCTTAGGGTGTTGTAGCTGAAACATGGAGATGTGTAGCTGCCGTGTTTTTTCTGAATGGACAGGAGAAACATTGGCTACCAAGTATTCATTTCTGAGGATGCTTTTTTGAAAAAGAAAAGCTGACAATATTGACTCTTCCTCAGAACCCTCTTTCTTGTTAACGGGTATCTTTTGTTGGTGTATTTTGTTCTTACATTACAGGTAGAATATTGTGTGTGAATTTATGAATAATTACTTTCAGTTATTTTTGCTTTTGTATAAGCCATCTGAGACCTTGCTATGCTGTATACGTTGTGTTTGATGGAGCAGTGTGAGTATGAAATAAAGCAGATCACTTTCTTTTGTATTATCTATGGATGCCACTATGAACGCTGACATTAAGCCACTAAAGAGTTTTCTATGAATAAGTGTAAGTAAATGCTTTGATATATATAAACCTAAATAAAAGATTGTATTGAGACAGAGACATTGGCAAAGGAAGTTTTAAGGCAGTTCTTTAGGTTTAAAAAAGGCTTGCTGTAAAATGGTGCATTATTCCATTTATTAAAGATCATATTAATGACAACATTCAGTGTATTTTTTAAAGATTTACTTTGTGTGCATCAGTAGTTTGCCAATATGTATGTCTGTGTGAGGGTGTTGGATGTCCTGGAACTGGAGGTTGCAAGTATTTGTGAACTACCATGTGGGTGCTGGGAATTGAACCTGAGTCTTCTGGAAGAGCAGCCAGTGCTCTTAACCGCTGAGCCACCTCTCCAGTCCTGTAAATCTATTTTTTTTATTTTATGAAGTCTCCAGAAATTGTTATTGCTAATATGTATTGCAGAGACAGACTTTTCAGTAGAGTTAGTACATGCTCTAACGTGACTTCATGTGATACAAAGTATCAACTGCAATTAGAATCATAGCTGCTGCTTTCTAGCTACTTACAATATGACAAATACCATGTTACTTATTTTACATACAGTTAACAATTTTCACAGATATCCTACAAATAAGTGTTTTCTCCTTTTTATAAGTAAAGAAACAGAAGTTTAGAATGTTAAATACCTTTCTTCAAGCACAAAGCCCATAAGTGATGAATGGGATCCCAGTGATACATTTTCTACTTTGCTTTGAACTACAGCCTTTGAGTTTTGTGGCAAGGAAAACTTATAAATGTAATACAGTCTGTTCAGTGGTTAGAGTAGCCAAGAACAAGTTCAAGTAGTTGGATGCTGCCCAAAGCTACTGGTACTCAGCTCCTTCTGGTCACCTAATATTGTTTTGGTGCCCAAATTGTTGAGTAATCTTTTTGGTTAGATCCTTATGTTTTAGAAAGTTTCTCCTTCCTCCTCTGGTGTCTTTTTATCTTGCCCTGTTCTGTCTCTAGAGTAGCTCATGCTGCAAGCTTAACAGCTAGAACACTTGTGCTGTGGGATTATACTCTTGTATATTGTAAATATTAAACCAATACTCCTATTGGTTTAATAAAATGCTGATTGGCCAGAAGGCAGACAGGAAGTATGGGTAGGGCTAACAGACTAAGAAAACTTTAGGAAGAGGAGACACAGATGCTGGTAGATGCAGAGGAAAGAATGCTGCTCTGAGAAAAGGTACCAAGCCACATGGCTAAACAAGAATCATGGGTTAGTTTGAGATTAAGAGTTAGCAGATAATGTGCTTGTAAGTAATATAAGCTTCTGTATGTTTATTTGGGACTTGGACAGCTGTGGGACAGGCTGGGCCGGACAGAGAAACTTCATACTACACACTTGCTTAAAAGAGAATGTGTGTTTGGGGAGGACATGTATCTGTCTCTAGATGGATTCAGTGTGGTGGCTATCCTGCAGTGCAATCCTATACTGGTCTTTAGGGCAAGCATGTTCAAGGGATGTGTCTTGTAATAGTTTAGTCTCATTCTTGGCCCTGTTTTGCCTCAAATAATCATATACAGGCATATATTATTTTTATGCTGATTAGCCTAGGGCCCAGGCATATTGCTAGCTCCTTCATCTGAACTAACCCATCTTGTTCAGCGGTGCAGCTTGGTACCTTTTCTTATAGCAGCATTTCAGCTTCTTTCCTCTATGTCTGCTGCCGTCTCTTCAGCTGTGTCTCTGGCATCTCTCTCTTCCTATTCTTCCTATACTCAGAGTTTTCTTAGCCTGGTAGCCTCACCCACCCACGCTTCCTGTTTGGCCAATTAGCTTTTATTAAACCCATAGGCGGGACAGATATTTAAAACATAACATATAATCCCACTACAGGTGTGCTTTTACCTAGCCAGGTGCCGTGGGAATGCCTGCTAGAAGAACAGGTGCAGCCTGCTCTGTAGGCTCTGGTGTCATTTTAAGTGATATTTTAAGGTTCATAGCTTTCAGGTATCTTTTCCTTTTGACTCTAGTCTAGTACACAGTGTTACAGGAATACTACTATAATTCTCTATAAAACTTGCTGTGGGGTATTTACGATGATGATTACATGTTTTTAGAGGAAATGTGGTAACTTAGGAAAAGCATGTGATAATGACCCATTGGTCCTTTTAATGGCATACCAAAAGTAAAATTATTCTCATTTATGTCTATCTGATCTATCTCCCCAGTTTATATTCCTCTCTGTAAGGAGCTACATTCAGCTAGTGATTAATCTTCTCTACATCCTATAATGCTTTTTAAAGGCCAAATTCTTTATTCATTTTATTCGTGTGATTTATTTTTTAGAATTGAAAAGATGAACTGAGAGATAACAGAAAGATATGATACACTTCTCCAGTAGGAGAGAGGGACTTGGTGTGTGGTGCTCCCAGGGAGGCACGTAGGTGTCTGATAGGACCCCACTGCCCAAGTCCAGCTTGGTAAAGCAATGAGCTCACTGGGGTTACACACACAGGAGGAGCTCATCAGTGGCTTCTCCACTGAATGATCCCAAATGAAAGCACATGCCTTTATTCCCAGCACCTTTGAGGCAGAGGTAGGCTGATCTCGGAGTTCAAGGACAGCCAATGCTACACAGGAAAAAACAAAAAAACAAAAAAACAAAAAACAAAAAAAAACAGGAAGAAAGAGGAGCTACAGAGATGGCTTAGAGGTTAGGAGTCCTTGCTGTTCTCTGAGGACCCGGATTGTTTTCTAGTTTTTACATGTGTCTCCCTGCTATCCATAACATGCAGTTCAAGCAGTCATATGAATAGAATTACTTCTTAAGGGAGGAAAAAGTTTTGAACATTAATGTGTGACAAACACACTGGAGATTAAACCACTACTGAGGCTGGAGACATGGTTCATGGGTCAAGAGCACTGGCTGCTCTTCCGCAGGACCCAGGTTCCGTTTCCAGCAACCAACTCCAGTCCCAGTGGATCTGATTCCTCTTCTGGCCTCCAGGGTAGAGCACAGACATGCATGCAGACATGCACCCATATGCTAAAGTAAGTTTTTAAAAAGCCCTACTCTCAACAATAACACTTGAAATTATAGTGCATATTATAAATGTGAGAGAAGTCACGCGGAAGGATGCCTACTTCAGTCTTAATGAACTGGTTTCTCCTTAGTGGCTGTCCTAAAAGGAACACTGGGCGTCTGAGCAGAACGGCCACATCCACACATGTAATTGTTTGTTTTTTACTCTTAGGAGCTCATCACCCAGCTCTCAGATAAATACACAGAGACTCATTCTCACTTATGAATGTCTGACCTTGACTTGGCTTATTTCTAGCCAGCTTTTCTTAAATTATCCTATCTACCTTTTGCCTCTGGGCTTTTGCCTTTCTCTAGTTTATATTTTTCTTTCCTTCTTACTCTGTGGCTGTGGCTGTGTGGCTGGCCCCTAGAGTCCTCCTCTCCCTAGCCACGCCTAGGGTAAGCCAAGTTGGCTTTACCGCAAGGCTGCTACATGCCAGAAATTCTTATCTCACCCAGCGCCACGTTGGGTTCAACCACATGGTATGCCAGGAATTCTTACATTACTGTTTCTCCTCCTTCTGATCTTCCTTCTGTTCTCCAGTACCGTGACTTCCAGAACCTTCCCGTTCAGATGTCATCTTTTTATATGCCATTTCAAAGAGTTTCAGTGATGCCTGCAGAAGTGAAGATGCTGCCTGTCTAATGTTTTCTCCTGTTTCACTGTCCTTTCAAGTTCCCTCATTTTGGAAGTCTTTTCCTTTAGCTTGTTGCACTCATCATCAGCTAACTGGTCCTTGGGATTCTTCCATCTTGGTTGCTGGGTCATGAATAATTCCTTCAGCCATATTAACTGCTTCAATGTGTTCCTTCTTTCTCCGGTCCTCCTCAGCATACGTCTCTGAATTTTTCTTTTTTAAAAAAATATTTATTTTTATTTATTTTATGTGAATTGATGTTTTGCCTGTGTGTAAAGTTGTGTAAAGGTGTCAGATCTTGGAATTACAGACAGTTGTTAGCTGCCATGTGGATGCCGGGAATTGAACTCAGGTCCTCTGGAAGAACAGTCAGTGCTCTTAACCATCGAGCCATCTCTCCAGTCCCTTAACCGTATTTTCAATATTATCTTTGCTTAATCCACCAGAAGACTAGATTGCAATCTGTTGTTCACGTCCTTTTCCTTTATCTTCGGCAGAAACGTGCACATTCCCATTGGCATCAATGTCAAATGTAACTTCAATTTGAGGGACTGCATGAGGGGTTGGGGGGATTCCAACCAAAGTAAACTGTCCTAGAAGTTTGTTGTCTCCAGCCATCTCTCATTCTCCCTGGCATACTTTAATCTCTACCTGGGTTTGTCCATCAGCAGCAGTAGAAAATATCTGGCTCTTTTTGGTTGGAATAGTGGTGTTCCTATTAATAAATTTGGTAAAGACACTTCCCAGAGTCTCAATACCCAAAGAGAGGGGAATGACATCCAGGAGTAGCACATCTGTGATATCACCAGCCAACACACCTCCCTGAATGGCAGCTCCGATGGCTACAGCCTCATCAGGATTAACAGCTTTACTTGGGGCTCTGCCAGAAAGATCTTGCACCTTGCATCTTGCTGAAGCTTGGGCATCCTTGTCGTGCCACCAACCATGATTTCTTCTCCTATGTCACTCTTACTGACTTCTGCACCTTGCATAGCTTTCTGCCATGGAGCAATCTCTTGATTAGACCTGTGACAATGCGCTCAATGCACTTCAAACTGCACTCAAGTCAGCTTCATATTCAAATGCTTGGGTCCAGAAGCATCCATCGTAGATATGGCAAGCTGATGTCAGTCTGCACAGATGAGGAGAGTTCACACTTAGCCTTCTCAGCAGCTTCCCAAACCCTCTCAAGTGCCATGTTGTCTTTGTTCAAATCAACCCATATCTCCCTCTTGAATTCTTTGACAATATGCTGCAACAAAGCTTGGTCAAAGTCTTCAACTCCTAAGAAAGTGTCCCCTTTGGTGGATTTCACCTCAAACACCCCTTTCTAAATTTCTAAGATAGAAATATCAAAGGTTCCACTACCTAAATCATACACAGCAATGACTTTAATCTTCAGATTTGTTCAAACCATAGGCCAGTGCAGCAACTGTAGGTTCATTAATCAAAGCACATTTAGCCCAGATAACTGGCCAGCATCCTTAGTGGCCTGTCACTGTGAGTCACTGAAATAAGCAGGAACTGTGATCACAGCATTTTTTTGCTATGTGACCCAAGTAATTTTCTGTAGTCTTTCATCTTCATCAACACAAATGCTCCAGTCTGTCTTGGAGAATAAAGTTTTCCATGAACCTCAACCCAGGCATCACCATTAGAAACATGGACAATTCTGAAGGGAACATGCTTAGTGTCTTCAGGGTCATCATAGTGACGTCCAATCAGATGCTTAGTAACATAGAATATATTGTTTGGGTTGGTGACAGCCTGCCACTTTGCTGGCATGCCAACAAGTCATTCTCTATCTGCTGTGAAGGCAACAACAGAAAAGGTAGTCCTGGCACCTTCCTTCTGCATTCTCCAGGAACTTTGCTTGTTTGCCCTCCATAACCACCACACAGGAATTGGTAGTACCCAAACCAATACCAACAACTGTACCCTTATTTGCCCTTCTTGAAACAAATCTAAAGGTCTCATGACTAAGGCCATTCCAGCCATCCCAGATCACAGGAAATGAGCTGCAAAACCCAGCAGACCGGAGGATACAGCTCTCATCTTCCAAAAAGACAAACTTCACCCTTAAAACAGCTTAAAGCAACCTTAAGTGATCCGTTGACCCTGTTCTGGTCCAATCTATCACCACCCCCCTTCCCTACATAAACCTGGCTTTCTTCTTATAATAAACATAAGAGTGAGATATAAGGATTTTTGGCATTCCACATGGTGAACCCAATATGGTACTGTGTGAGATAAGATCCACTATTCACCTATTATTTGTATAGAAATGTTTCAAGAATAAGGCTTTCCTCAGTAAGACATACAGAAAGTCAATTTGTTTTGAGAAGGCCCATTATTTTTAGATGGATGTCTTGATAGGATAGCTTGTTTCACACCATATATTAAGGCTTTAGGGACTGGGGGGCTCTAGTCTTGCCCTTTTAAAATAAATAAAGAGCAGCCTTAAATTGGGAATGGCAGCATATCATAACAATCTCAACACTCAGAATGCTGAAATAGGATTGTCAAAGCCAGATGACAGGTGGAGGCACACACCTTTAATACCATCACTCTGGAAGCAGAGACAGCAGATCTCTGTGAGTTTGAGGCCAGCCTGGTCTACAGATTGACAGACAGGACAGGGTCAGAGCACCTTCAAAAGAACAGTGAAGCTTGGTAGAGGTGATTCAGTGGCAGACGTGTGCTTTGTGTGCATAGGGCCAAAGAAATAGGCAAAGACAAAAGTTGTCATGGAATGGGGATGGTGTCATCCAGCTTTCTTCCCAATCCATGAACTTCCTTCCCTCTTGTCTTTTTTTTTTTTAAAAAAAATTATTTATTTATTGTGTATACAGTATACAAAAGAGGGTACCAGATGTCATCATAGATGGTTATGAGCCACCATGTGGTTGCTGGGAATTGAACTCAGGTCCTCTGGAAGAACAGTCAGTGCTCTTAACCTCTGAGCCATCTCTCCAGCCCCCTTCCCTCCTGTCTTAACTGAAAAGGGAACAAACAGCCTTTGTATACCTGTGGGTTTATTTTTTTTATTGTGATAAACAGAAAAAGTGAATTTTCCCTTTTTTTAAAATCAACTTTTCCAGTAGCATTTAAATCAGTCTTTAATATATGATGTCATGGAAAATATGCTTCAGTTTCTAAGGGGGAAATTATGCAGAACTTCAGAAATGGCCAAGTCTTTAACTGTTTTAAGTGAGTTTATTAAGCTAGCTTATCCATGGATGTCCTCCCTCTGGGACCGTCACTTTTCTCATCTCAGGTCCAAATGCCTGAAAAAAGAAATGTCAAGGAGGGCCTGGTAGAAGAGGTGGGACTGGTCCCTGTCCCTGGCAGTGAGAGTTTGTGGCAGGACTTACTCACACCTTTGGAACAGGAAGCAGAGAAATGTTAGAATGGAGATGTGCTGTACCCATAGGCCTAAGGTACTCACTTTCTCCCTGTGTTGAAACACTTGGGCCTCTAGGGAACAGGTGACATTTAAACTAATCCCTTTTTGATCATGCCTTTGGGGGCCTGGAGAGATGGCTCGGTAGTTAACACCGGCTGGTCTTCTGGAGAACCCAGATTTGATTCCCAGCACACACATGGCAGCTCACAACCATCTGTAACTCCAGTTCCAGGGGAATCTAACACACTCTTACGGGGACTGGATGAATATGGTATACACACATACATGCAGGCAAAACAGTCATAACAGCCATACACATAAAATAAGTCTTGTTTTAGAAGTTGTATCTTTTTAAAAAAAAAAACAGAAAGTTAATTATGAATAGGAACATTTCTTTCAAAATTTAGTAATACTATTATCTATATTTATAGATGCTATTATCTATCTATCTATCTATGAGCTTATGCTTACATATAGTTTTGAGAAAGGATCTCATATGGTCCAGGCTGACTTTCAACCATCTCTGTAGCTGAGGATGACCTTGAACTCCTGATCCTCTTGCTTCCCTTTTCTAATTTCTGAGATTCTAGAAAAGTAATTATAGAAGAACATCTATGGTGGTTGCAGGCCTATAACCGTTAGCACTCAAGAGATGGAAGCAGAGGATACAGCAAGTTTGGGATAACCTGAGAAACTTAGACCTTGTCTAAAACTCTGAAGAGATTTGTTCTTATAGCACCATAAGGAGCTAGATTCACTCCAGGAATGATGAATTGGCTTTAATATCAACATAGGAAATGTCTTTAGGGTAATGGAAGACATGCCTCATCTGTTACGAACCTGTGAAGAAAACAAAATAAACAAAAAAAGCAAATAAAGGTCTGCCTATAAGAATCTGAGCAGCTTATGTGAATAAGTGCTAGTAGAAATGTTTATTTTTTTTTTTGAAATACCATGCTAGCAAAAAGCAACAATGTCTGCAGTAGCCAAAATTTAAAAAGATACCAAGTTAGATAAAAATAATATTTTAAAGGGGCTAAGATATGATGATCGAGGGCTTGCCAAGCTTGTGTGAGGCCCTGGTCCCCTCAGTACTGAGGATGTGGGGTGAAGGAGGTGGTGGGGTGGTGTAAAAAGATCTCTGCTTGTCTTTAACTCTTGCTGTCCTTAGTTGTGCTTGAAAACCCAACTAAAGGCAGTGATGGCGCATGCCTTTAACTCCAGCACTGGGGAGGCAGAGGCAGATGGATTTCTGAGTTTGAGGTCAGCCTGGTCTACAGAGCTAGTTCCAGGACAGAGAAAACCTATCTTGAAAAACAAAAAGACTAAAACAAAAACAAAAAGCAAAATAAATCCCTGCTGTGACAATTGTCCTTTCCTCCAAACAGTCCTTCCTGTCTGTGTCATTGGTCATACCAGACCACCAGGTTCACTTTCCTGTCTCTGAAATAAGTGTATAATTAACTGCTGTGCTCATGCCAAGATACTATATGTTTCATTTTTAAGATATATGTTTTATTTCATTCTCATACATCTGGCTTCTTGGCTGGAGGTGGAGATCAGTGGAGGACTGAACGCTTGCCTGGTTAGTTTGGTCCCTGGCACCACCTAACTATAAACATACATGCACTTAAGTCAGCTGTCTTATTTCCTCTGAGTTACTCTGTGTTCTTGAAAGCAACTTAACACTTGTGAATTAGGTTGCAGGATGTGTGGCATGTATTTGAAGTTGGACAGAATGATTAGCACAGAAAGTATGGCTGTGATGTGTATATAACTGCACTAGCCACAGACTCAGTTCAGCACCAGGACTTTCAGAAAAGTAAGTCTTGATTTTCAGATATTGCTAAACACTTTTACATTTTTATTGTTATCACTTTTGCTTTTACTCATCATATTTAGTAAAATGAGAAATCATGCAAAGTCGTCAACCTTTACAAATCTTTATGGATGTAGAAAAATGAGGTTCTTCAGTTTGACAAGGAAACTTTGTCAGCCTTGATAATAGAGGTCAATTGAAGCTTTATCATCAGGACAACATCCAGCCGTGGTTTACAGGATCATTCCTGAGATTATTCTACAAGATGTTAGTTATCTTCCAGATGTTAATGGACCAGCAGCAGTGCGACCTTGTGCAACCTGGCCACTAGGAGGCGCTCCTAGTTCATGTTCTGATTGCTGGAATATAGTTTTGTTTTCTTTTCAGAGCTTATAATGTTTTTTGGGGGGTAAGCTTTACGTGTAGGGTTTCTTTGTATGTCTCTAGCTGTCCCGAACTAGCTCTGTACACCAAGCTGTCCTCAGTTTCACAGAAACGCACCGTCCTTTGCCTCTTGAGTACTGGGATTGAAGACATGCGCTCCTGCTGCCTTTTTAAATTCTATGTCTTTATTGTGAGTGTGCATTTGCACTCTACGCCTGCATATGGAGATCACATGACAACTTTCGTGAGTTTGTCCTCTCCTCCTACCACGTGGGTTCTGGGTTTCAAACTCAGTAGTCCTGTAGTGTTTTCCTTTTGCTTATCAATATCCAGGCAAACGCTGCGAGCACAGAGCACATAGACGGCCAGTGCTTCCCACCTGCTAAGTCTGAACTATGTGGAAAGCCTACAGATTGGCCCTCTCCAGAAGAGCATAGGCTAAATAAAGCCAGACTTTAACATGAGTTTAGGACTTCCTTTGAGTTTTTTTTTTTTTTTTTTTAAACTTTATTTATTTATTTATTTGCCTTGGTGTTTGCCTGGAACTGGAACTGCAGACAGTTGTTAGCTGCCATGTGGGTGCTGGGAATCGAACCCGGGTCCTCTGGAAGAGCAGACGGTGCTCTTAACCACTGAGCCATCTCTCCAGCCCCTTTTTTTTTTTTTTTTAAAGTTCTTTTTTTTTTAAAAAAAAAACTTTATTTTATTTATTTGCCTTGGTGTTTGCCTGGAACTGGAACTACAGACAGTTGTTAGCTGCCATGTGGGTGCTGGGAATCGAACCCGGGTCCTGTGGAAGAGCAGACGGCGCTCTTAACCGCTGAGCCATTTCTCCAGCCCCTCCTTTGAGTTTTACATTGAAATGTAGATTACAATTTATTTTTGTGTTTGGATGTGTGTATATATGGGTGTGAGAACATGTGTGTGCTATGGCATATTAGTGAAAAACAGAATACCTTGAATGTCAATCCTAACCTTCTACTTCAAGGCAGGCTCTTTCTTGCTTATACCTGCACTGTGTTCTACAAACGATCTGGCCTATGGGCTTTCTTTGTCTCTGCCTCCTATTTTTTTGCCTTGAGCATACTAGAATTACATACAGACATGGACCACTGAGTCTGGCTCCTTACAGGCTCTGGGGGACAGAACTCTGGTCATTAGGCTTGAACAGTGAGTACTGTGACCAGCACAGCATCTCCCCAGCCCTTAATTTACAATTTCTAAGACACCACAAAAGGTGCCTTTCACAGAATTCTGTCAACATTTAGCCAAGTTCTGTGAGAATAGTTTATAAGCAAAGTTGGGTTTTAGAGGTTTGTTTGTTTTCATTGACTTTGACTTTCCCAATATTTAATTTTTTGAGGGAGTAGTTTCTGGTTACTGTAGTATTTTTTTTTCTTGCTTAAAATTTCTGCCTTGGGGGGGCTCAAATGGTAGTGCACACTGCTTCAGCAGAGGCAGATGGGGAAGGATCTCAGTGAGTTCCAGGCCAGCCTGATCTGCAGAGCAAGTTCCAGAGCAGCCAGGATTACATACAGAGACTCTGCTTTAATTTTTTTTTTCTTTTTACCTTAAAATAACATAAGCACCAGCATTAAGAACAAGGCTGGAATGTTGACTCTTGTCTTTTAATTCCAGCACTCAGAACGCAGAGGCAGGTGGATTGGATCTCTGTGAGTTTGAGGCCAGCCTGGTTTACAGAGTGAGTTTCAGGACGGTCAAGACTATTATTCAGAAAAACCTGTCAAAAAAAAAAAAAAAAAAAAAGAACAGGCTGGCAGGTTATCTCATGCCTGAAGACCAGAGGCCCCAGAACTCAAAACCCACATAAAAAAAGTTGGTGTGTTGGTTTACACTTGTAACCTCAGCCGGGCAGGCAGAGGCAGGGCCCCCCTGTGTCTTTCAGGCCAGCCACCCTAACTAGCATACAAAACAACTTCCACCCCATGGGAGATCTTCCTTACACAGTCAGGTGAGGCATACTCAGAAGATAAAGATGGTTGACAACAAATCTGACCACCTGAGCTAGATTCCTAGATCCTGGAGATAGAAGAAAAGACTGCAAATAATTGTCCTTACCTCACACATTCACTGTAGAATATTGGCTTCTATACTAAACACATGTAAATATAAAAGAAAAATATAATGTAAGAAAAGAAAATGTAAAATCAAAAGAAAATGTAAAATCTAAATTACAAAATTTACAAAAGAAAATGTAAAATCTAAATGTAAAAGAAAAAAACAAAAACAAGGTAGATGACTCCTGAAAGATGGCACTCAGAGATGTCCTCCAGCCTCCGCGTGATGACTGCAAACATACATATGCCTGCACACACCCTGATACGCAAACACACACAATCATTGAATAGTGTATTGGCCAGCTTTCTATTTCAACAACAGAATACTTGGGCAATTAATTTATAAAAAGACAGCTCCTGGTAAACCAAGACACCTTAAATGATAGCCAGCTATCTCCATTTGTATCTGGCCTAGCAAGTAGTGACCTTTGACCTAGAAAGAAGGCTTCCCACAAGGAAATCTTTTCTATTTCCCAATCCCAGGATTTGAAGAATTCAGACAGACTACCAAAACTGGGACTCTTCATTTCAGCTGAGATAAAATTCTTAGAATTTCAGCACATTATGTTTGTTCTAGAATTCTTCCCTCAATTACTTTTGATTTTATGTCATTTATACATGTGACAGCTAAGAGTGAACGATTCAGTGTCTGATCTCTAGAAAGAGAGCAGTGTGCTGAGCATAGGGCCGAACTGGCCAGCTGTGTTTTGTTTGGTCTACAGAATATTGGAGAAGTGTTTTGTGTGGATGCCTCCTATGTGGCTCGGACTTTCCCTCACCTCAGTAACCCTTGGGTTACACTGTACAAGATTTATTCATTTATGTTACTTCCAAGTCTTTGTAAGCTTTTAGTTTGTGCCTGTTCCAAAACCTTTATTCCAGACACAACATGAATAGAAAGCCCAGAGGAAATGCTTGGCACTTTAAGTACCCCTGGAGAGGAGAGCCGCCCACTGAGAAGCAGGGCAGCTCCATCTTCTTTTTCTCTTCAGCTCTCCTCTTCCACAGGGTACCACAGTTACCTACTTCTCTGTTCACTGCATTCTCTAAAACCTACAGATAGACAAGATGTAATATTACTAGTGTGTGTGTGGGAACCTGTACGATCCTATCTCCAAATGGATTATTTTATACTAAAAAAATAAACATTCAGGCTGGAAATATAGCCAAGTGCCTGTCTGGGAAGCACAGACCTTATGTTCATTTCTAGCACCATAAACAAGCACCAGAAAAGACTCCATTCATTGTGTGAGCATCACCAAGCAGATGAGGCTCTCAAAATCAGCCCCTTTGAGCTAGGTGTGGGACTCACTTTAAGTCCCAGCATTTGGGAGTCAGAGATGGATGATCTCTTGAGCTGGAGGCCAGCCTGGTCTAGATAGTGAGTTTTGGGGTAGCAAAGGTTACCCAGACCCTGTCACAAGCCAAACAAACAAAACCTCAGCCCATTTGTAAACTCCACTTATTTTTTAAATGTTTTAAATGTTCATTAGTGTTTTGCCTGCATTTATGTCTGTGTAAGGGTATCAGGTTCCCTTGGAACCAAAGTTACAGATAGTTGTGAGCTCCCATGTGGGTGCTGGGAATTGAACCAAGGTCCTCTGGAGAAACAACCAGTTCTCTTAACCACTGAGCCATCTCTCCAGCTCCTACATGGTTATTTTATGGAAGTTTCTCCAAAGCATTAAAAAAAAACCACCCTCAGAGGAAATGGTCAAGAGAAGCAGACAGGGAAGGACACTCTGGGGGGAGGAAAAGCCACCCTGTGGAGAGGCTCAGTGAGAAGAGTCCTTGAGAAACCTGCCTCTAGTGTAGCCACTGGCTTTATGGTAAACTGAGTCACAGCTGTATGGAGCTCTGTGCTGCTGGCCTCCCAGACCCTCCTATGGCCTTCACCTCACCAGCTAAGACTCAGTGCTGGGGCTTCTTGCCCACTATTTGTTTCTGATTGTTTTCTCTCTGCTGTGTGGTCTTACAGTTGCTGCCACCAATGAAAACAGTGATAAGCTATTTTTAAAACTAGAGGGAAATCTCCTACATGCTTTGTTTTTCTTCTCCAAGCTCTGAAGTCCTTCTATTTAGCCTCATTGTCACAAAGGGTTTTTCTAGACCAAAGCATGAGGGGCTTCCAAAAGTGGATCTTACAATATAGAGCATCCAGGTGTGTCCCTTTAAATATATCTATCTGAAAAACCTGGCTTTATACATAGAAACTGACTGGTCACCAATACTTTTAATAGGCTCTTCTCTGATACAGATAGTCTTTTCACTAGGGCATTTATCATGCAAATGAGCATGTATTGGTATAATGTGAGAGTGTGAGAAGAAAACTGTATGGATGTGAGGGCTTCCAAAACAACAATGTGCTGCTGAATGTCAGGTAATTGCACTCTGCCTTCTTGTGACTTTCTTTAAAAACATACTCTGCCTGTCTGTCTGTGTGTAGTGTGTCTATGTGTGTATCTGTGCCTGTGTGGTCTGGATGTGGGTGTGATCCTTAGGTATGTGTATGTCTGTGCCAATGTGGTATGTGTGTGGGGGGGCTGTATGTAGATGTGGTCTCTCTGTGTGTGGTTTCTGTGTGTGCTGTGTGTAGTGTGGTTTTTGTGTCTGTCTGTGTGGTCTGTATGTGTGTGGTCTTTGTGGATGTGTACGGTAGCCTTTGTGGTCTGTATGTATGTGGTCTGTGTGTGTATGTGTGAGCTCTGTGTGTGTGTGTGTAGTGTAGTCTTTGTGTCTGTCTGTGTGGTCTGTGTGTGTATGTGTCTGTGTGTGCTCTGTGTGTGTGTAGTGTAGTCTTTGTGTCTATCTGTGTGGTCTCTGCATGTGTGTGGTCTGTGTGTGTATGTGTCTGTGTGTGTAGTGTGATCTTTGTGTCTGTGTGGTCTGTACGTATGTGGTCTGTGTGTGTGTGTCTGTATGTGTAGTATGATCTTTATGTCTGTTTGTGTGGTCTCTGTATGTGTGTGGTCTATGTGTGTGTGTGTCTGTGTGTATAGTGTGATTTTTGTGTCTTTGTGGTCTGTGTGTGTGGTCTGTATGTAGTGTGATCTTTGTGTCTGTTTGTGTGGTCTGTATGTGTGTGGTCTGTATGTGTGTGTGTCTGTGTGTAGTGTGATCTTTGTGTCTGTGTGACCGGTCTGTGTGTCTGTGTGGTCTGTGTATGTGTGTCTGTGTGTGTATGTGGTCTTTGTGTGTGTCTGTGTGTAGTGTGATCTTTGTGTCTGTGTGGTCTATGTGTGTGGTCTGTGTCTGTGTGGTCTGTATGTGTGTCTGTGTGTGTATGTGGTCTGTGTGGTCTGTATGTGCGCATGCTCCCCCCCCATACCATGCAGGCTTCACAGAAAGCCTTTCTTACTTGCTGAACCGTCATGTTGGCCCACCCTCACCCTGCATCTTTCTTACTAAATCTCCCTGCCAGAGTAAAACATAAAGGGCTCAGCTGTGGTTCTCTACAGACTGTTCAACATCTCCCTACATAGTGGGGAAACAAAGGAAATTAACTCGCCGCTTAAAAAAGGAAAAGATACACATTTTGATATCATTTTCCTTTATGTTCCAGAACTTTGAAAACACTTCAGACTTTGACTTCTTTAAGAGAAAGAGAAGAGGAGGGGGGGGAGGAGGAAGAGGAGGAGAAAGAGGAGGAGGAGGACAGACAATGAGTCAGAGAGACCAAACTTGGAAAGCAAGAAAGCAAGAATGGCACCTGAAATTCCTAAAGCCTGAAGCCCTGGTCCCTCTGATTTCCCAGAGTGTTCAGAAGTGCATTCCCAGAACGCTGTAACCCAGAAGTTACAGAGGTGAAACACAGGGAACTTACTGTCCTGAACACATAGCAGGCCACTGTCACAAGGGTAAAGGAAAGGGTGGGGCTTTGAACAGACTGTCTCCTCCACGGAAATCAGACAGGGCCGGACTCTTCCCCAGAGACTCACAGCAGGGCCCAAGCCTCCACTCCCCAGCAGGCAGCAGCTCCCCAGCATGCAAGCTCAGGAAACTGCATTTCTGAGATGAGTGGTTTATTTCACAGTTTATTGGGGTTTTCCCTCTCACCTCAAACCCAGAGCTCCCACACATAATATATTTAACTCTAATCTTAGCCTGGGTCATTTTTAAATTGTTGATTTGTGATTGTGGTCAGGGTTAAACCTTGATTTTGTTGCCATATTGTGGGAATGTTTGCCTTTAAAAAAAAAAAAAAAGTAGGAAATGGATTTGTCTGGTCTTGCATCTTGCATAAATAGTTTTTACCGGTCAAAAATAGCTGCTGTTGTTAATTTATTAATATATATATATACATTTATGTATGTATTTGTTGTGTGTGTGTGTGGTTTGGGGGTACACAAGCAAGGGCAGAAGTCAACATTGGGTGTTTTTCTCAATCACTTCCATTTTTTTTTTTTTTTTTTGTCTCTCACTGAGCATGGAGATCGCCAATTTGACTAGACTGGTTAGTAGCCAACAAGTTCCAGGGATTTCCCTGCCTCACCTCCCCATCCCCATCCCTGGAGTTACAGGCATACACTGCCACATCAGCCTCCTCCTCCTCTTCCTCCTCCTCCTCCTCTTCCTTTCTCTCTGTAGCCCTGGCTGTCCTGGATCTCACTCTGTAGAACAGGCTGGCTTTGAACCCAGAGTTCTGACTGTATCTGCCTCCTGAGCCCCAGGATTAAAGGCGTGTGCCACATCAGCTTTCTGTGTGGGTGCTGAACTCAGAGCCTGTCCTTCGTGGCAGGCTTTTTACTGACTGAGCCATCTCTCTATCCCTGTTAGTGTGTATTAATTGTATAAGATAGATTTAGTCTTCACACTGCTCTAGAATGTTCTTTGGTTATACCCACCGCTCCCCACCATCCTCTAGGCTAATCAAATTGTTTTGGTTTGGCTTATTTCTTTGTGAGACAGACTCAGCCTCTTGGAGCCCAGATGGGTCCAGAACTGGCCATGAAGCATGCACTCCTGCTCCACCAGTCTCAGCTACCCCCGTGCTAAGACTAATGGGTGTGCACCCTCACGCCTGCCCAGCCAAGCTGTTCCTAATTAGTCAGTTAAAATTGTTTTTACTTTACTTTAAATCTTTTCTCAAATGGACTAATTCACATATTAAACAACTATTTCCTGAGCATCTTCCCATTTGTTATATCTAAAACAGGTCAATTTTTTAGCCTTCTATACAATTAATTTATGTAATGACCAAGGTCCCACTGCATAGCCATGGATATAAGTATTCCTGGCACTCCACCTGGTGAATCGAACATGGCTCCGGCAGGACGCACCTTGTGTACGGAGGCACGCCCCTAGGTGTGGCTTCGGTCTCTCTGTCCTCCTGGGAAGAATGCTTGCCAGCAAGACTGAGAACCTCTGTTTGATCTCTGGGACCCACACAATGGAAAAGGAGGCCCTGAGTTTGTTCTTTACTTTCATATGAACTTTGTCACACACACACAGATGGAGACACACACAGACATACACACACAGACACAGATACACACATACATGGACACATACACACACACACTCACAGACACACACACTCACACACAGACACACACACATACACACACACCGAAGATGAGAGAGGAAAGGTAACTTCAGAAGGCCACATGTGCAGTAAGAGCCAGGATGAGCACCCAAGTCCCCTAAATTTTCATGTCCACTGAGCAGAAAGATGCCTATAACCTGGGCTCAGTGATTGAGCCTAGCATGCAAAGTGCCCAGTACAGAAAAAAATAAAGTAAAACAAATGTTAGGGGATGATGACTATGCCTAAGCAAGATACCCAAATTCAGCTAGCAGCTGGGGAATACAAATACAGCATACAAGTAAAATACAATATACAAAATACAAATTCTTCTCAGAAAGCAACCTGGGGTGTCTCCTCCCTCTCTGGTAGGGCCACAAAGCAATAGCCTGGGTTTTCCCTGAAGTTCTAGGTTTCAGGAGTGTTCATGTAGATCTCATGTGAAAGTGGGGGGATCCTGGGGGATGGCTCAGTGGTTAAGAGCACTGACTATTCCTCCAGAGGACCGGGGTTCAATTCCCTGTACGCACATGACAGCTAACAACTGTCTATAGTTCCAGTTCCAGGCCAACACCAAGGGAGAGAAAGACCAAAGCTAAGTAGTAGAATGTAAAGTTGAAGTCTTCTTATGGGTTTGGGGCATTTAATAGCAGATGACTCATTGGCAGGTCATACATTCTGCCAGACTAGATCTGAAAAGTCATTTAACAGTTGTGAGCCTTGGTTTCCCCATTCTCAAAACAAAGCCACTGTATTATTGAATAATAACTGCTAATATCTCTTTCATTCCTACTCATTAAGAACATTTTTAGGCCTCACAACATGAAAAGAATTAAATCATATCCTAAACTAGTAACGGGTATACATTGAGTAAGTCTGGTGAGCACGGAGGTGGCTGATTGCAAATTCATTCAAACAAATCTTTCTTAGCCACCTGCACTTTGCCCAGCCCAGGGTTCTGAAGACAAAAAGAAAAGCTTGTGTCAAACATTGCAGCCACCGTCAGGAGAGACTTCTGAGAGACCCTCTGGATCCAAAGCTGATGGCTTATCTAAGAGTTTTGAAAGCATGGCCAAAGAGCAAACAGAAGCCATCTGTCCAAAAAGGGTTTTGTTAGAGAAGTCTAGGCAGCAGCACCCTGGGTTCACTGCCCTCACTTTCCAGCTGTGAATGGTGAGGGTTTAGTGGCTACTCTGCTCTTTAGCTCATCCTTTGGTGTTATTGTGAATGATGATAGGTCTTTTCTGTTATTTGACAAGAGTGGAATTATTTGGCTTTTGTTTCATTGATTTCAACGATTGTTTCCATCTGCCCTATACCCAAGAAATAATGGCACAATGGCTAATCATATTTGCCGTGTGACCTAAGAAGTCACTGCAGCGTGGCTGAAGGTGCTGGATGATAAGGGGACTCAGCTCCTACAGGACCCTTTCAGGTGTTCTGAAAATCTCAGGCTCCTCCCTCCTACTATTCATCTAGATCTGATCTTCCTTTCTTCTGAGAGAATTGGGAGAAGGGTTGCAGGATCCTGAGGATTGAAGATGGGGAGATGCCAGGGAGGGGAAAGCTGCCAGGGGCTAACTCTGCTGAGGATCCCCCCTCATCTCCCCATTGGGGTTACTACATTTGCACTGTCTCTGCAAAGTCCCCTAGCATGTCTTGGCACCTTATCCTTGGCCACTTTTTACTCCCTAACCTCCACAACCAAGAGCAGAGAGTCAACAGATCGGCCTTCTGGTTCCACTGAAAGCGGTTCTGTTTGTCAGAGGCAGAGACCTGTCTGGTTCTGAAAATTACCCTGATATGCAAAGCTTCAGATGCAGAATTACCCATTGCCTGAACGTAAAGGAACTTGGGCCCAGCATTGGGCTACTTCCTTCTTCCAGGGTTTTCTCTCCTCCTTTGGTTGTTAGCTGCCATGTGGGTGCTGGGAATCGAACCCAGGTCCTCTGGAAGAGCAGACGGTGCTCTTAACCGCTGAGCCATCTCTCCAGCCCCTCC
This sequence comes from Sigmodon hispidus, assembly GCA_004025045.1. Lineage (NCBI taxonomy): Eukaryota > Metazoa > Chordata > Mammalia > Rodentia > Cricetidae > Sigmodon > Sigmodon hispidus. The sequence goes on along the minus strand of PVIH01003152.1, from coordinate 4,363 downwards.
TTTTGGTTGTTAACACCCTCTGTCACCCAATACCCTGCAGCACTTGCTCTAAGCATGAAGGAAAGACAGAAAAGGAAGAGAAACCCTGCTCTCTGACCTTGAAGACTAGAAGACTGCTGTTGGGAAAATAAAGAATTAGGAGAGATACAGAGAGCTATACAAATACACACAGAAGAACAAAACCCAGAGAGTTTCCAGACAAGTACAGGCATTGGCGGCTTGATCCAGCCTTGGCTGGAGTTAGAGAGTGTGTTGCTTCTGCAGATTTAATCGAATATATGATCTTAGGACATTCTTATTTTTTATTATTGTTATTGTTTGTTGTTTTGAGACAAAGTTTCCCTGTGTAGCATTGACTGCCCTGGAACTTGCTCTTTAAACCAGGCAGGCCTTGGACTTAAAGATCTACCTGTCTCTACCTTCTGTCTGGGATTAAAAGTGTGGGCCATCACTACCTATCTCAAGGGCATTTTTAAAAGGCACAATGATTTAAGAAAATCCTGTTGTGTCATACATAGTCTAGAAAGACAAATGACAGAATGTCAAAGAGTTTATGGTAAATTAAATATGAAAAAAGTCATGAGTAGAAAGAAACAAGGCTGACCCATGGAATCTATGATATGTACCAGACTGACAGGCAGGCTAAGGCATGTGGACTTGATAAAGTCTTGCCAGAGTTACTGGTGCTCCTGAGATTGGGTGACATGAATTTATCTGTGGAAGGGCTACCTACCTACTGTGTAGAAACTACCGAGGGTGGGTTAAAACTGCAGCTGTGGGGATGAGGCAGGGATAGACCAGTGAGCAAGGCCTGGAACCAGAGAAGCCAACATCCACAGAGTGCTTACTATGTGACAAGCTTAATGAAACCCTGTGAGAAGCTGACTAATCAGCTGCGACTTATGTGGTGAGGAAGGCAATGGCATTGAACCCAGGCACTGTGGCTCCAAAGCCACTTAGTTACTATGCCAGCCTGTCTCTCTGAAGTCAAGGAGTGGAGCATGGCTGGAGAGCCACATGAGTGCAGAGGTTGAGAATGTGACCTCTAGATTCAGGCTTCTGGAAAATTCCTGGTGTTTTCTCTACACTCCTGGATAATCCAGTTAAAAATGGACCTCTCCTTTTCCTCATTCATAAAAATGGTAAAAACAGTAACTGTATAGGGATTGCTGGGATGTGGAATAGGGATTGCTGGGATGTGGAGATGTGCAATGGTGTGAATGGTGCTCAGCCCACTGACTGGCATGTACAAGTTTTCAATAAATGTTAGCTATCAACAGAACTGTTAGCGTCATGCTATGTTTTAGAGGCTGGAGTCCTGGCAGTATAGTTTTATAACTGCCAGAATAATAAGGGGGCCAGGGGTGGTGGTGGTGCCTGTGCTTTCAGCACTTAGGAGGTATAAGAGGGCCAGAAGTTCAGGGCCACTGTCAATTACATACTGAGTTTGAGAACAGTTTATGCTGCATGAGACTGTCTCCAAAACAAGCATACCCCAAACGCATATAACATATATGTGTATGTATGTATGCAATAGTATGGTGAGTGATTGCCATCATCTATAGGTCAGAAGACTCCAAGGCTGCTACTCCATTGACATTCTTCTCCCTAGAAAGCATCAAGAAGAGGCCATTTCTGAATCAAGAAAATAACTACTTAGGAGCTGAATCAAGAAAAGCCTTACTTTAGTTTTCTAAATACATAGTCTGGACAGGCCTTTGTTTTTTAAAAGGGAGTCATCAACTATAGTTTATTCATGTCCCCCCACTCCAAATATGGTCTCACTATAGCAAACAGCTTCAAACATAGTATGTTTTCCCAGCTGGCCTCCTGCCTCAGTCTCCTGAGTGCAGCAATCATAGGTGTGCACCACCACCAGCAGCTTCAGCTATGCTTTTTCTTTTTTTTTTTTTAAACTTTATTTATTTATTTATTTATTTATTTGCCTTGGTGTTTGCCTGGAACTGGAACTACAGACAGTTGTTAGCTGCCATGTGGGTGCTGGAACTTGAACCCGGGTCCTCTGGAAGAGCAGACGGTGCTCTTAACCGCTGAGCCATCTCTCCAGCCCCCAGCTATGCTTTTTCATTCCTGATGGCACAAGCAGTTTCCTTCATTCACATATTAGTGACCTAAGTCACCCCACTGGGTACCATGGCTTAGCTGATTTCCTCAATGGTCTACCCTACCTCATCTAGCATCGAGCAGTGATTTTGGCGCTCAGTCCTTTGAATTCATTCTGTGTTCTGATTAAGTGACATTAAGAAAAGACAATACGGCCTGGAGAGATGGCTCAGAGGTTAAGAGCCCTGACTGTTCTTCCAGAGGTCCTGAGTTCAATTCCCAGCAACCACATGGTGGCTCATGACCATCTATGATGACATTTGGTGCCCTCTTTTATATACTATATACATAATAAATAGATAAATCTCTAAAAAAATAGTTCTAACCATTAGCGATGTAATTATATTAGTGCTCTGAATATTTGTCACTAACTCTTCCTTATTGACAATGTGAAGAACACAGTAGAAGCTCAAATGTTGTTGAATTGCACATTTGTCAACACACAGCATTTAACTGCATAGCAAAATTCATCTATATCTCTGCGGTAAAAGGACCAGGGAGGAGGAAGAGATGAGGAGCACTGTGGCTTGGATGTGCTTTCTCCTTCTGCTTCCCACTGTTAAGTAGTCCCAGCTCCCATTTGGGGAAGCGATTGCTACAGCCCAGCCATGATTGGTGTCTGGGAGCTCTCGCTGAGTGGCTATTACAGGATTTGAAAGGGCAAGGCTTATTTATTTCATAGACTAGTTCTCAACTATCTCCATCAAGCTGTCGCCATAGAGACAGAAAACTTAAAGACTTCCTTCTAATCATTTTGGAAGCAAAATGTCTATTTCTGGCTGAGGTTTGGCCTCTCTGGAGTTTATAGAGAGTTTCTTACTGTTTGTTTTGGGGGCAGTCAGATATGGAATGATCTTTTGGGGGTGGGATGAGCAGCAACTTTAAAAAAGGAAAAACCTGCTCACTAGTCGGGTGAGATCGGCCAAGTCAGCTATGCCCCGGATGTAATTCAGCTGCTCCACAAGCTACTTACCCTCATGCCTGTGGCCTACTTCTTGTGACCTCCAGGGCAATCTTCACCCTGAGCACAGAGCCCTGTGAACAGTTCAGACATAAACTCAAATATCAGCCACCTAAGGTCATGTGGGTTAAGGAAGTTTTTAAACTGTTAATCTCATAAATTTATACAGATAAATAAAACAAAGCATTTCTCTGTAGGTTTCCTTCCTTTTTTGTGTGTGTGCCCCTACCACAGTCCCAATGAAATGTTTTCTTCTGATGACAATCTTATGTTTTCTAGACTTTCAGAGAACTGATGTTACACTAATTTCCCAAAGCCAAACAGGATACATGAAAAAATTTATTTCAGTCGGTTTTATTTCTTGGAACATTAACTCTGGCACTTCATTAAATTAGGCCAACAGTTAAAGCTTATAAATAGTGTTTTCTTGGTTCTTTTTAACCACATCAAATTTTTTCTTTGGCTGCTTCCAAAATCGTATCGGAACCTATTAGGTTTAAAAATGCATACCGTGGCAACCAAAATTTTATCTCAAGGAATTTCTCCCAGAAAAATATTCCCACCAACTTTAGTCCACCTTGGGCTGAGGAGCTCAGCCTTGCTCCTGCACTCACTTCCAAGAACACTGGGCAGGAAGGTGCAAGGGTTTTTCCTGGGCAAATTCAGTGTTACAAAAGAGAAGTCATTTGGAGGTCCTTTAGCGCGTAGCAGAGGGACAGCACTTGATGATTCCAAAGTGAACCCCCCAGAAGACAAAGCTCACCTGAGTATTCGAAGTTAACAATCAATGTGTCTATCATGAAAGCAGAAACCCAAACAGGAATTTTGAGAAGGCAGCAATAATGCAGGAAGATCTGTCATCTCCATGGTATGTGACTGAAGAGCACTGGAATGCTAGAAGAGAGTAAATGGCACCAAGGACGGCTCAGGAGTTAAAAGGGATTTGCCGCCAAGCACAATGGCTTGAGTTCAACCCAGGTCCCTTGTGGTGGGGAGAATGGACATGCACGCACAAATGAGCAAATAAGTAAATATACAAGTGTAGCGGGAAATTAGGAACTGTATATGTGAACAATCACATCATAGGAATGGAGACGAGCTGGGCGTGGTTAACTGAAAAGGATTCCGGAAGTAGACCTTCGAGGGAGGGGACCAGGACAGGAAGTCGTCATTCTCTCACGAGAGTTCCCCGACCGAGTGCGCAGTTCGCTCCAGCTGCCCGGGAGTTCGGACGTACGACGTGGGGATGAAGAATCTTCCTTAGAAAGGCTCCGGCGC
>PVIH01003151.1:69662-168072 GCA_004025045.1 Sigmodon hispidus | reverse complement strand
CATGGGGGGTTATCTAGGCACACATGGAGCATGGGGGCAGTTATCTAGGCACATTTTCATATCCTTGGCACTTGGTCTCATGAGCAACAGGAAAGAAAAACAGAAGGAAAAGGTTTAGTTAGGTCCTCCCAGAAACTTGCCTGGTTTCCAAGAGAGAGGGAACTATAAAGAAGCAAACGATGGTTGGGAGTTAAAATATCCATTCTGCTTAGAGGTCATTCTCCATGTGGCATGCAGCATGCTTCTGGTGCTAGGAATACTCCTGGCCATTTAGGAGCATCGCTGAGTCCTTTTGTGGGAGGGCACACTTTGATCACAAAGTCACCAAGAGCAAGCATGGAATGGGGTAAGCATGTTACCAACTAGATGCCTTGAAAGCCATGTAGGTAAATGAATAACTATTTTCTACACAGCTTCTACGTCCCAGGTACTGGGATTCCAGGTGTACATCACCTACCATGCACCTGGCTTGCAGGTTGGATTTGTTCCATAGGGACCTGAGGAAGGGACTGTCCTCTGTCGTAGAATCCTAATGCAGACATTTTTGCCCATTGGACATGACTGGGGTCTAGCCACCCTTTCACATCCTCACCACCTTAGTCTCACGAGACACTAAGACAGAAGACAGAGATCTTGGCCCACCATAGAAGTGCAGCTCAGGGACTCCAGACACAGCCCTCTAGTCACTCAGTTGGATAGGTTGTTACATATGTTTAATGTCATTTCTTCTTTTAGGCTATACAGTAGGCCAAGCGGTGAAGCTGTAGAAATTCTGCTCTCAGCCCGACATGATCTCAGCCTCATCTGACCCTTCATATACTGGACACTTCTTCTTCTAGTGTGTAGGCTGCTGCTTCCTCAATCCATCCTGCCTTAACCTGTCCAACTTGAAAGAAAGAAAAGGCCTACCCCACTGCACATATCCCAAGAAACAAAGAGCCTGGGATGGAACATAAATGCCCCCACATCGGATGGTACCATCGCAGCCCAGAATTTAGACAAATGAAGGGAATAAGGTTACCTTGATAAAAGAGAAAGAGTTGTCTGATGGACCAGATACAATTAGAAAGTCTGCCCACTCCAGGGGCTAAGAGACCTCGATTATTTCCTCACGTTGCCTGGCTAATTATCAGCAGCAGCTTCAATGCAGCAAAATGGGCATAGAATTAATGAGCCATTTCACAGCGGCGCTCACGGCATCACATCGTATGCTTATAGAGAAGCTTGGGAGAATAAATAAATCATCGAGGCCTGCTGTGAGCCTGTGGAAGGTGGGCAAAACCCAGCAAAGCCATCATTTTCCTGTTTTGTAGGCCTCTGTGGAAAATATATGGTTTCCCCTGTCAGCTGATTTCCCTAGGGCTTCCTATGGATGCTGGTGGACTCCCTCCCTTGTATTATTGTCAATTGGCACCGTGTTCTCAGGTCAGTGAGCATTAGAAGTGTCCCAGTTCCATTTACAGATGGCTGTAAAATGTTAGATTCGGAGGATGAAGGGTGGTACATGAAAAGCATTCTAGAGCATATTAGCACTCTGGCCTTAAGGAAAAAAAATAATTGTGATGATTTATAATGTAATTCTACTATGATTTTATTGCACTACGAGTTTGAAACTTCCTGCTTCAAGACATTTAGCTGTAGTGGATCTTAGGACAATAAAGAATCAGAGGATACAAGCAGAAGGAAATTTTTGATGCACACACACACACACAAACACACACACACACACACAATGTGATTACACATAGGATCCTTTCAAGTAAAAGAAAAAAGAATGGTTCATATCTATGAACTAGTGATACTCTTTGTTTGATCATTAACTAATTTGCATAATTTTAATATGTATTGCCCATGTGGGCTGCCGTGCCTGGCTTGGGCTCCACCTCCCTCCTTTCTCCATGGTGGGGTGGGGGATGACATTAGCTTCATTTGACTTCTTCATTCTTCATGTCTCCTTAATGGCTGCATTCCAAACCAATATTAAGAACTGTCATGCAATGCCATTTAAAAATGACCCAAGCCACTCATGGAGACAGAAAGAGATAAAGTCTCATTCTCTGAAATGTTTCATTAGTATTCAGGTTTATACTTCACTGTGTTCCAGAAAATATTTGAAACAATTCATTGTTATAATAAAGTAAGGTTTGTTTTATCTTGTTTTGTTTTTTTTTTTAAGTAAGAGAAACAGTAGAAATCAGGGAAAATGAGAGTCAGAAAATCAAGCTGAAATTTGTGCACTTCTATTAGGCAACCACGGCCATAGAAGTGCCATGTCACCAACAGTGACAAGTCTCAGTAGTGTGTAGTATAAAGAGCTCTTTCTTCAAAGACCGTGGGTCACCTAGGGCATCACATAAATTCAGGCTCTGGAGGCACTGTGCCACATATATCTCATTCTCCTTCTGGGACCAGGGACCAGCTTAGGAGTATTTTCCTCACAGTGATGATGGAGGCACAGAAGACAAAATAATCTGCAGGATCTGTGTCCCTCATTTCCATGGCACCATGTCCATAGGGAGATTTCCAAGGATATATATACTGTACATTGAACACAGCCCTCCACATTCTCTCTTCCTTTCCTACTTATCTCCTTGTTCTCCTAAACAGTCTTATTTCCAGTTTCATCTATATGAAAGCTAAGAAACACAATGCACATGATATTTGACTGGCTTTACTAGTTTGGTATGACTGTCTCCAGTTTTACCATAGGCAGTGAACTGGTAACTACCACTTCTGTTTTCCAATGTCACATCACTCATCCCTGAGCCAGAATCCAGGTCCCCACAAAGCCAGGCCCCTCTGAATCTCTGGACAGAGCTCTGCCTGGCCTTCTCATGCCCAGGACTGCAGTTCTCAGTGAATTATCTCTGTCCACTCTCTCTACCAGCCTGCACCACAATGTCCTGCTTCAGAGGTCACATTGCCTTATCTTTTATGGCAAGTCTCAACCCTCTTCCCCCTTAGAAGGTACCAGTGACGTGTCATTCAGGATCACGTCCTCACCTCCATATCTTTCCATGCATTTGAGAAGTATCCTTTTCTGTATAAAGTAATAATAAATAATTATACTCCTCAAAGATCGGGACCTAAATGCCTTTGGCACTGCTCCTCAGTCTATACTATGAGGATCACAGAAATCACGCTTGCCTGCTGGGATCAGTTGTTTTGGGATGTGTATAGAACATTTATAAAACTTTGTGTAAATTTGGTTTTATACTCCCCAAAGAAAAAATTATTTGCCAACACAATATTCTCAAATTCAAAATTATAGAAAGCACTCAGAAATGATAACCCAATTACTTGGCTATAACAAATAGAATGGAAGCATTCTGCAATCGCCTGCGAGACTTCAAAGTTATTCCAGATTACCCAGACATCGGAAAGAAGGAGGATGTTACCAAGTTAATGTCACAGATGTCTGGAGAGATCGATTTTTAACAACAATTCTGTCATGACCAAATTAAAAAAAACAACAGACTATATAGCAGGACACTAAAAAGAAAATAACACTGATAAATAAGATGCTAAGGTTAGGAAATGAACAGTAAAGTGATCAATTTGTAAAGGAATGAACATCTCTGCCAAGGGTAGCAAGAAGCTAGAAATAAGCAGAACAACGGACTGGAAGAGACAAAGCTCTCTATCACCGACTGTATACAATGCTGTGCTAGGGACTCTGAGGGAGTTCAGAGATACAGAGTGCATAACTGCTTTGCTACCCTTTTGCAGCAATAAACCAGAAGCAACCTGGAATGGGAAGGGCTTATTTTGTTTACAGCTTAAAACCTATCATGGAGGGAGTCAGGGCAGGAACTCAAGGCAGAAACTGAAGCAGGGACCGTGGAGAAACATTACTTACTGGTTTGCTCTCTCTGGGGCTCAGCATGCTTCCTTATAGCACCTGGGACCACTTGTCTGGGGGTAGTACTGCCCAAGGTGGGCTGGGCCCTGGCACATCAATCATTAGTCAAAGCAATGCCCCACAGACTTGCCAAGAGGCCAATCTGATTAAGGTTCCCTCTTTCCAAGTGGTTCTAGTTTGTATTTAGGTGGTGAGAACCAGCCAGCATAACTGGTGTAAAGAAGGAGAAAGCATTGTTTATAGCTAAGGTGACCACTTATAACCACTACAGAGTGCTCATTAAAGTAGTATTTTGTTTATTTATAGAACTCAGTGACTGATTATGTAACAAGTGGATTAAAAATAGGTCTTTGTATTTCCTTACATCTATATCAGCACCATAGCAGCCACAGCCATTAGTACCACCTCCATCATAACCACCATCATTACCACCTCCACCACCACCCTAACTACCACTATGGTTATGATTATGGTAATCACTACCAACATGATGACCAAGGGCACCATCATCAATCACCTCCATAATCATATCCATTATTATCACAGCCATTTAGCTTCCATCTAGCATTAAATACTGAGACTAATGGGTTCTCCATACTGATAGTATTTAGTATTTGTGTGTGTGTGTGTACATACACATGTGTGTGACTGTATGTGTGAGTTCAGGCACCAGGTTCCCATGGTACATGGGGGACGTCAGAGGACAACACTGAGTGTCAATCCTCACTTCTGTCTTGTCGGAGACAGAGCCTCTTGTCTGCTGCAGTGTCCGACACACTCTTGTTTCATGTTCCCATTTCTCTGTGGGAACACTCGGATTAGAGGTGTGTGCTACAGTGCCTGGCTTCATATGGATCCCAGGGATTCAAACTGGGGCCTCATGCTTACACAGCCAGCTCTTTACCTATTAAGCCATGCCAGAATCCACTGATAGTCTATGCATCTTCCTGATCTTTGAAATACAAATTCATGAACACAAAGATTATGCTGATCAACACGTACCAGTTACCGCTTTCCACGGTTGCCTTTCATAACCTCTGTGACTGTCGCCTCTCTGTCAGGGCTCTTTGACTCGGTGCCTGTGTTGTCTGGGAAATGAAATCAGCACCCTCCTTCCTGCTCACGGGGCTGCCTCTCTCACCTGTACTGTCTTTTTTTAGATCTCTTTTCTTGTCTATTTTTGAATCCCACCTAAGACTTTGCTCTCATGTGGCGGAGCTTAAACCTCCCACAAGTATTATCATAGCCAAGGTGTCTGACCCTCCACCACCCTCTTGCTTTTCCTTTTTGGTTTCTCACAACTTCCATTTCATGTGATGTACACTAGTGTATTTTTAAAGACCTAGGCCCATAAATACCTTTAATGCTTTTAAGTGTCTACTTAAATGTACATTTTTTCCGTTTAAGCCAAGAACAAAGACATTTATTTTACTCCTTACATAAGGCTTGAAATTCTTTATACATTAACACACTGTCATCACAATTATTTCTGATTTTGGTCTGTTTAATTTGCATTCTCAACCTAGATCAATATATGATCCTTGCCCTATGTAATCATTTAAATTAAAAACTGTTCATATTTTATTGTTGTTGTTATTTGTGGTCATTTTTTTCCCATACTCATTGCTTATTTAACAGATGTTCATGGTGAAACTACTATGATCCAGACACTGAGGTGGGGCCTGGTAACAGGGCAGTAGCCAAGACCCTGTGACACTGTCCAGTTCTTCTGAGCTGAATCATACAGCTTCATCATCCATCATGCATGCATGCATTAGGAAGCTGGGCATCAGCCCAAGGGTCAGACCAGACTGTCTGACCCACAGAATAGACTCTAGCAAGTTCCTGGACCCATCACTGCTCCTGCTTCGGGAAGGTAAGGATAATTGGGCTCCATCATAGGACTCTGGGAGACAAGACAATAAGCATAAGGCACCTGATACAGAGAGAGACAGAGAGAGAGACAGAGAGAGAGACAGAGAGAGACAGAGAGAGAGAGAGAGAGAGAGAGAGAGAGAGAGAGAGACTGTTCCTTCCTTCTTACCTGGGTTGAGCCCCTCACTCACACACTTCACAAAGACTGATGGCTTTCTTGTCAATCAAATAGGTCTGCGGCAGCTCCCGCCCTCAATTCGAAGCCTTTGAACAGGAAACCTGAATCAAAAAGACTGTTTGAATTGGCTCACGGAAGAAACAATATTTGCTCGAGGTTGGCTCCTGTGTTATGAATTTTTAACCTCACATAAATCAAAACTACAAAAAATGGACAAAGGACAAATTTCCTGTGCCAGGACTAAAATAGAAACCGCCTGCCTCTCTCAAACAATTCCAATTATGTTTCCATAACCAAATTGCACTGAGGTGAACTGCTGGATTATTTATATTTAGGTCCTGAAGTATAATGTAAAATGAATGAAGGCAGCCTGTCTTCTTGCCGCAAAGGCAATGTGGCTTCTCCATCTACAAAGGCAATTCAGAGGCCAGGCTGAGCAAAGGGCAGCATGTGCCTGGGAGGCTTTTCCTTCGTCTCTCCTGGTTTTTCCTCAGAGATGGTCTCCTAAGGTTCCCAATACTAAATGACTGATAGAAATGTTTTACAGGAAGGCTTAAACAGAGCTGGAGAGATGGCTCAGTGGTTAAGCGTACTTCTTCTTTTCTAGGTGACCTGAGGTCAGTTCCTGACACCCATGTTATATTACCTGTGTCTTGGGCTCCAGGAGCTCTGACACCCTCTTCTGGACTCCACAGGTACCTTACTCTCATGTACATAAAATGCCACACACATATGAATATCATTAACAAGAAAATAAATCTTTTAAAAAAGCAAGATTTGCACTAGCAAATCTGAGACACATAAACACCAAAAGATCCATGAGGCCAAATCTTATTATAACAACCTGCTCCCACCCTCCTTACAAATGTATACACTAATGTCATAAACATATCTTTAGCTAAGCTGAGGAATTAAAAAAATTGAAAGAATATGAAAAGAGCTATGAGATTTGTATTCTTACCATCTAACAGAAAAGGAAGACATACAAGTGTTTGCTTGCCTGATGGTGGGAAGAAGCACAAACTTCAGAGCATCAGTAGCACATGTCATGGGCTTCTAGAAGCAGCCATAGAAGAGGCACTTGGAGCTGAAATTGAGGGGTGCCAAGAGCTTGAATGGGGGGGCAGAGCTGCAGAGGGTGGACAGGCTGATGCAGAAGCAGTGACAGGTGTGCAGTGGAAGTGGCCCATGAGCTAGAAAGTGGATTGAGGGCAGCAAGGCAAGTCTCTGAAGACAAGGAAAACAGATTTCTTTGCCTCACAGGATACTGGAGGCTTTTAAGGGTGTCCAACAAAAGCATTAATACACGTGAGTCCTGAGAAGGAGTCACTCACTTGCTCACTCACTCACTGATTCTCTCAAAAAAATATTAACTGAGATCCTCATTGAAGAGTAAAGTGGCAAGTAATACGATTGACAGGCTCCCGTCCCCTGGACCTCACAGTCTTATGGGGCAACAGTAATGGACAGACAATACAGCTATGGGATGTGTGAGTGTATACCAAGCGGGAGACAGGCATGGAGGACAGGCAAGTACTTAACATGGTGTGATGGTCTGATCATGAGACATCCCTCATGGGATCCTGTGTTTGAACCCTTGGTCTCCAGCACCCAGTGCTGTTTGGGGAGCTTGTGGAACTGTTAGGAGGTAGAGCTCTGCTTGAGGAAGCGGGTCAATAGAAGCAGATCTTGAGGTTTTACAGGCCAGGCTCACTTCCTGTTTCCTTGTCTACTTCCTGGTGGCAGATTTGATGTGACCTCTTGCTACCCTGCATTTCCTCCTGCCGCCGTGTCTTTTCCATCATGGTGGAATAAGCCAGAATAAACCCCCTTTTCCTTCAACTCTCTTTGGTCACAGAAATAAGAGACATAATGGATGTAGGTGACAGTCATGGACTTCTGGGGAGAGCCAGAGGGGAGGGGGTGTGGAGGAGCTGACTTTTAAGGTGGGAACTGAGAGGTCATGCATTAGAAATATGACAAATGCACTAAGACCTCTGAGAAAATACAGAGGCTGGTGTTTCCACAATGCCAAGCGAAGGGTGTGGCATAAAAGTACAAGTCTTGGGGGATAGGGATCCACAGGACCAAGCAAAGCCAGTCAGGAAGCTTGTATATGAGGGCATAGTAAGACTTGCATCCTGCACAGGGTCACCAGCTGCTGTGTGGAGGAGAAGTCTAAGTGGACATGATGGAATAGACATGATGGACACTCAATGTAATCCAAAGGGATTCATAGGCAGCTGCACAGAGTAGCAGTTCTGGTGACCCCGGAGCAAAAGGCCAAGTTCAAGGCAGAACTGATAGCACTTGCTATACTGGGAGTTAAGGAAACAGTAATGGAAGCATCCAGTGCAGCATCATATTCCCATAGAAACCATTGAGCTTTGTAGGGTGTAACAACTCTCAGACATGGAAAGGTCTGCACTCACTTAAATACTTAGGGAGTGGGAAAAGAGGTCATTGAATAAGTATGGGTCTTGGGGATAGTGGATGCTTTTATGGAGAGGCCACGCAATGATTCACAACACACAGAGATGAGGAAAGGCACCTACAAGGAGGAGGAGAAAGGAGACTGGAAAGATTATTGTTAGTTTCTGACCACCACAGGGGGACCTCACATAGTCACCTGGCAAGCCGTCATGAGATCTTCCAACATACAGACCTCAGTGTGAGAGTCAGGTTCACCCATCAGTGAAATGGATGACTATCTTATACCCTTAAGACTAGTGATTGTTCCTCATATCAGGCAAACAGATGTGCTTTCTGTCACTGTGGCTCAGCTAGCCTGACTGCTCCTGGACCCCTTGGACATGCCACAGTTGGATCTAACAGTCCCTGTCAGTGCTGAGTGCTGCCTGTTGTTTCTTTGCCCCAAATCTAGGCCTATTGTTTCCTGCAAAACCTTGCCTCTGTTTTTCAGAAGGTGTTACTTAAGGACCACAATCTGGACTCCGAGGGTGCTGATCAATCCAGGCTCAGAATATAATTTCAGATAAAAATTGTCTTGATGTACACACGGACATCTCATCCAGATGCAAAATCCAATGGCTTCCTACTCAAATTCACCAACCTTGATTCTCCTTTTCCATTACCCAAGGTTGAAAGTCCTGGTTCTGGTGACACAGAATCATGCCTTCTCACGCTTCACTGGTCTATGAACAGAGTGGCCTCAGAACAAGATGCCAAGTTGGGTACCAGAAATACTGCCCAACCTTCCAGTAGCTTTGCCTTGTCTCTGTTATTCTTTTCCTTTGGACCTCCAGGATATCATCAGTGACTGATTTTGAAATCACTGGAAATGACTCCCATTGTGTGGTTCTGACACTGAATGCATAGTCTCCCTGAAGTCTGTTTTGGTGACATGGTTCCAAAGTCTGGCTATAAGCAGGTTCACAACTTCAGCTTTCCCAGACTCCTCCATTACACTAGACCTTCCCTACATCTGTTATTTTGCATCCACACACCGTTGGTTTTTGTTTATTTGTTTGTTTGTTTTTATAGCTCCATATTTCCTTCCTCAGGTGTTGAAAGTACATTGTATCACATCTTCTTTATCTCATCCTAATCCTTCCCAATCATTTCCACCAACTGGTGTCTAAGAATTTAAATATATGAGGCTATGTGGGTCATTCTCATTTAAATTATTATATCCTGTAAACTATGGTGATGCAACAAGACACTCAGAAAAGGGAAGGTGGCCACAGGCTACAACAGGGATGAGTAAAGAAGAGGTAGGGACAGAGATCCCAAGGCCTGTCACAAGTGTAGTGTGGCATGCTAAGACCAGGTGACAGCAGGAATGTCTCCATGTCCAAACATAACCCAGAACAGGTCAGCCCAGCTCCTTTGTGCCTTTAAGACCTGGAGTCTATCCTTGCCATCTATGGTCTTACTGCTCAACATAGGCTAGAGTACATTTTCCAAAGGACCCCTTAACAGGTCATCCTGAGAACATTCTAGAAATAATGACGATAAAAGCCTTGAGTCCAGTCCCTCACCGCCCACTGTGCCTCCCCCTCCCCCTTAACTGCAGCTTCTAGAGTAGACACCTTGGCTCAGGCCTCACATTCCTGTAGGTGATTCAAAGTAATTACCTACCAGCTCCCCAGCCTTAGACCTGGCTCTGCAACAGGCCTAGTGGCCATGCAAGTCTTTCTTTGGCACCTACCCACTTAGGTACCACAGCTCATGGCAGTGGCTTAGAGAAGACACTGTGGACACTGGGTAGAAGGCAATAGAAAGAGTTAGCAAGGAGAAAAGCTCAAATAAATGAAAGGGTAGCTGTCTGGGTCTGTTTCACTGCTTCAGAGGGTCTTACCAGTGCCTGGTTCATGCATGAATTAAATGTGACAACTCACATATACTATATGCATAGTCAGCTAAGGAGAGTCCTTCTTAGAATTTTGACCATCATTCCACACTGCCTTTTTGAGCTGCTATAACAAAACTGCTTATAAACAACCTAAGTTTATTTAGTCCTGGAGGCTGGAAAGGTACGAAGCGGGTGTTGTCTGAGTTGGAGCCTGGTGAAGATTCATTTCCTGGTTCACAGGGGAGGCTTCGGAAATCTCACAGTGTGTTCCCATCACTAGAAATGGAAGCGCCAGTCTCCTGGGAGGATTCCCTCCCCAAGTGGTCAATCCTTCAATTGACCACTTCCCCAAGACCAGACCTCCTATTATTACTCCGTATGTCCTTGTCATGTCCTAAGTTCCTCAGGTGACTTTAGGGTTGTCACTTGGGATGAGGCCAACCAACCAGCACTTGGAGAGGATGGTTTTGTTCTCACGCTGGTTCTAATCACTCAGCACAGAGTCAGTAAACAGGACGGTTATATCCAGACCCAGCTGCGAAGAAGAAATGCCAGAGGCAGGGGAGGAGGGATGACAGAAGGCAGAGTTTTGGTACTGAGGTGGTGTGTGAAGAATGTGTGAGGAGGTGGGAGAAGCTGGTTATCTCCAGGCCTGGGGTGCCAAGGCCTGAAGGAGAGACGCCTGTGTTTGCTCAAGCTCCTCTCGATGTGGGTGGTGGGGCAGCTGCATCCCTGAGGCCTGCATGTGGGTGGTGCTGCCTTCAAGGAGGAAAAGTTGCCCCACCAGAAAGGGAGGCAGGAGATAGAAAAAGGGAAGATGAGAGAGGCAGAGGCAGAAGATGAGGGACCCTGGAGCAGGCTAGGTTGCTTCTATGACCTCAGAGCACCATCATCTCTCTGTTCTGTTTCTGCAGATGCTGCGCAAGATACTTTCAGAATAGTCTCTTTGTTAGGATTTGTGGCCCATGGTAGCCGCCTGATAAATGCATTATTCCAACATAGCAGCCGCCAGAGCACGCCCCTTTTATCCATGTGCATGACAAGGTGTAGCCATGTAACCCACTCTGCTTGCTCCCCCACCCCCTCATTCTTCACCCCCCAGTGCCCTCAGCTGCCCCCTTGCTCCAGATGCTGCTACCTGCGCCCTTAGAAGCCAAGACCTCACTCTCCCTTATTTCAATTTTTTTTCTGCCTTCATCCTCCCTTCCTACAAGCTTCCTAAATACACTCTAGCATGGGTTACTGGTATTGTGGTTTATTCCCCAGTATGTTAACAACACTCTTGCCCTCTCCACTACATAGCCTAACCAGCCTCAGACCGGGGGTGGGAAGAAACACCTGAGCATCTGTAGGAACAATGATATGATAACAAGGAGACTGGAGAGACAGCTCAGTGAATAAAGCCTTGCCAGGCAACTGTGAGGATCTAAGTTTGATTCCCAGTAACTATGCAAAAAAGCCAGGCATGGTGGTGCCTGCTTATAATACCAGCATTGGATAGGGGGAAACAGGAGGATCTTTGGGCCCTGCTGGGCCCCTCCCCTATTTGGCAAGGTTCACATGGGTGAAATACTCTTGTCTCAGAAAAGATGGGTGGCACCTGTGACACCTGAGGTTGTTGATTGTTCTCTGGCATACACACACACACACACACACACACACACACACACACACTGTTGGGTTTACAGCCCTCTGCTTGAGCCAGCTAAGGAGGCCTGCTAAATAGAACATCATAAAATGTCCTAGATGACTAAAGGAGTGCCTTTGGTGAGTCTGTCCCTCAAATAAATTCTATCCAATAAATGCAATCCAAAAGAATACTATGAAGAAAAGAATACATTTTTATCTCTTTATCCTAACATTGTTATATTATTATTGTTAGGATTTTGTGCGTATTTTGGCATGATTCTCATATACCGGTTATCTGGTGGTGGATTTCTACGGATGCACATGGGAACGCGGCAGAAGGAAGCGGTGGATAACAGAAGACTCTTAACGCTGTTTCTATGTAGAAAGAGCTTTATTGTCAGAGGAGTGTGGTTATGATTAGCAGAAAGGTTATGATTATAATAGCAGAGAAGGTAAGAAAGAGAGAGGAAAAAGAAGAGAGAAATGTGGATGCTCTCAAGAGAAGAAAAAGAGAGAGAGATGCACGTGGGAACCTTGCTTTAAATGGGGCTTGATGTCAAAGCTCAGAGGGCTTGGCTTCAGATCCTAACAATTATTATATTTATTATTTTATGTTAGTTCATTTATACATGTGTACTCTGCGTTCTGGGTAGTTTTCTCACACCTATTTGTCCCCCCTCCCACCCTTCCCAGATTATGACTTTTGGGTTCACTGTGAGACCCATTTGTTTACCAGAGTCACCTGTGTGACTGTGATATTGGGACTGTCTTTGGAGCCTGGTGGGGTCACCAGTAGGAACAAAACTGAAGGCAGTATCTCTCCTTTCTATGAGTTTATCCATAGAAAATAGTTCAGCCTTGTGAAATGAGGCCAGTGTCCCTCCCTCCCCCCCACGCTGTCGATGGGCCCATTCTTATGCAGACCCAGAGCAGGCATCTGTAATTGCCCTTGACTGTGATGGCTGTGTCTTGCCCAGAAGATGGCATTTCTCAACTGTCTGCCATCTTCTGGCTCTGACAGTCCCCTCCCACGGTATCACACCTGTCTCCACAGCTTTGATGGAAACTGTAGCCTCCACCTCCATAAGTGTGATCTACTAGAACTTTGATCCATCATCAAGAAAAACCAAGCTCCATTTTTTTTTTTTGAGAGAACATTCTGCTAAATATCCAACTTGTGTGGGAGGAAATCGCTTTCCGCTTAGCCCCAAATGGCTTTGACCGTGATTAGATTTCAGTGTGAAAAATTGAGGCAGCCTGTTCAAGGCAAGAAGATGAGGAGAATGGAGAATCATGAGAACCTAGAAAAGTCACCAAACACCCCTGAGCTCTGTATCCTCATATAGAACTAAAGAAATAAAGAGTATGTGGCTTTCTGGTACTGACCCACCTGCATCCCCGACTGCAAAGGTCTCAGCACATTGGGGACCGGAGGGCCATGACAGCATTTCCAGCCCTGTTCCCATATCCCACCCGTCTGTCATTCTGGTTCTCACATAGGACACTGTCCCTGGTGCAGTACCATCATTCTCCCCATGGCGTCCCTGCCTTCTTCTCTGCCTTCTCTTTATTAACTCTGAGGATCACAACAGTGGCAAATAACAAGACAACAACCATGTTGCTTATTGTGGGCTACAAACGTCAATAGCTGAGGCGGGGACAGTTTGCTGTGGTTTGAATTTGGAATGTTCCTCAAGGCTTAAGTATTTGAACGCTTGGTCCCTAGCTGGTGGCACTGTTTGGGAAGGTTTGGGAAGCTTTTAGGAGCTGGCGCCTCAATAAAGGAAGCGAGTCACTGATGGCGAGCCTTGAGCTTTATAGTCAGCCTTAGTTCCTTTTCACTCCCTGATTCCTGAGTCCAGGTGCAATGTGGTCAGCCATCATACCTTCCCTGCCTGCTACAGAGCTGTCCTTCCATGATGGACCGTGTCGCTCTGGAACCATGAGCCAAATGAATCCTTCCTCCTTAGTTCTTTGTGTTAGGGTATTTTATCACAGAAATGAGGAAGGACCTGTGACCTAGTTGTACACCCTGGTGTGTCCCACACATATCTCTGTGCACCTCCTGCAAAGGAGTCACGCACTGAACAAACACTGTGCACATACGTGCTCATATTTGCACATGCATCTGAGTGAATCTGGAGGGGTGTATATCGGGACAGTAGCCACAGCCCATTCCCCACTGTGACCGTGGGCTTTATTGATAAGAAATAATTCGGAAATCACTCAAAAATCCCCAATCTGTTGGCTCAAACTTAAGTCAGACAAGCCCTTTAGGAAGAAAAAGAGGTGTAAGTAAATAGTGCTTATTTTTCTGGTCTTCTGCTTGTGTTTGTGGACAAATTCAACTTGTGCAAACTTGTCAAGAATTCCAGCTCACTTCTAGGGAGTGACCCTTTCGTTCACCAGCAGGTCTCTTCCCAAGGCTGTAGACATGCCACCCAACGTTAAATGGCCACTGTGCTCTGCCTACAGTGGATGGGGCAGTCCCCCACACACATTCTCATGCATACAAGTGATACTTATTATAACCTAGTCGTGGTGTTTGGTAGTCCACAAGAAAGGGTGTGGCAGACATCACTGAGATCCTAAGGGGGATGAAAGTAGACCCCAAAAGCAATGTGAGGAAGGAAGAGAGAAAGGGAGGTGAATGGGAGGATGAGGAAGATGATGGGAGGAGAGGGTGAGATGGGGAGGAGGAGAAAGACAGGTACATAAAGGGAAAGGGGGGAAGGAGGAGGGAGAGAAGATGGATTGAGAGGAGGGGGAAGGAACTGGGGCGAAGGGGAAACAGAATTGTGCAAGAAGAGAAGAGCACCAACCAGCATAGCCATGACTTCACATACTGGTTTTATTTTATGAAGCAGACATTTCAAAGCTGCTGTCTTCACAGTCATAAAATATACATTATGTTATTTTCAGCTACAATCACTGTGCTGAGCAGATCTCAACAAAGCAATTTCTTCCATTTAACTGACTCTCTGTACCCTTTGACCAAGATCTTCCCATACCAACCCTATCTATCTATCCCCAGCCTGTGGTGACTGCCCTTCCGCTCTCTGCTGTACAGAGGTCAACTGTTTTAGATGCTACACAGCAGTGACGGCAGCAGGTCCATTCTTGTCTTTCTAGGGTTCTCCATTTTTTACTATATTGTTACTGATGTCAGGATTATGGTTCTTTTGTGGCTGCACAGTATCTTACTCATTCTGCATATAAGCATATTTTTCTCATCCATTCATCCTTCAGTGGGCACTTGGGTTGCTTCTGTAGCTTACTGCTGCAACTGACTGTCCATTTCCTGGACATGAAAATGTAGGTATGTGTTCTACATCCTTTTTCAGTCCTGATACATATATATCCAGAGTACAGGCTTAGAATCAGGCTGTGTATACAGGTATATGTGTGGACACATGTTCATGTATTTTTATATGTTCTATAACTGTAATGTTTCAGCAAGCACAATTTTGTGCTCCTCTGTCCCTTAAAGATAAATTCTGAATATTTGTGTGTGTTAAATCTTTCATTTGCTACCCCTGTGCCCAGATATTGGTATGCTGTGACTCATTCTTCCTTACTAGGCTTTGGGGAACTTTGCATATTTTTCCATCCTAAGTAACCTCCCAGAAATGTCTTTTCAGATCAACCTTTGTTATTTGCCTTGGAATGAAGTTATTGGGTCAGAGGGCATTCACATTTTAAACCATGACTGAGTTTAGAGTGAGAGGCTTAAGCATAATAGGGGATTTCCAAGAGAAGCAGATCCACTTGTCTTTAGGGGGCTGGAAAACATCTCTCAGCGACCATTACTGGAGGTAGCCATGTCTACTGTATTTATTCATCTTTACACACACACACACACACACACACACACACACACACACACACACACCCCTTACAAGTGTTTTCTTTAAAAACAGCCTGAGCAGCTGAGATGGCACCACCACCACCCACCCCCTCCTCAGTCCTCCTACACTAACTCAAACTACTATTGGGCTTAGCAGTGCCCAGCAATGCCAGCCATCAGCAGATCCACAGGGACTGTTCAACTTCTAGACAGCACATCGCTGGCCACACACTACCTACCATCTGTGGACTTCTGGAATTTTGCCCAGGATGCACTCAACTGTTAAAAAATGCCACAGCCCACACCACTAGTTTCTAGAAAGAAAGAAAAATAAAAGTTGCATCCCTTCCTAAACACAGAGAAAGATTTTGCTTACATAAAAGTGGTGCAAAGCCACAGTCATTAGGCATCTAGAGTGTCTACCTGGAGCATTATGTACCGTGAACGGGTCCTTCTCAACAGCTACCTTCTCATTGATATGTTTCAATTTGTTATTATTACACGATTTCTAAACTTGGGTACCTGCCTGACTACACCCACCAGGGACTCAAGAATTTTTATATTGTATTGAAGATATCAAGATCTGGGGAAATGGCTCAGTGGTTGAGACACTGGCCATATGAGCATGAGGAGGACTAGAGGTATGCTCAGTTTATCAGAGAGTCACAGAGCAGACCTTCTCTCCTCTAGCTGCCCACATGGAGCCTGGTTGTCTCACGGTTTTGCAAGTTTGAGAGTTCTTGGCAGTCTGCTGCATGACTTAGCCTACAATTAGAAGAGGGTGTAGTCTCAAGCCTCAAAATTAGATAAGGCTTTGTGTCCTCAACCAGTAGGATAGGAAATTTTGGAAAGGGGACAGACAGGCTACATCAGTGGTTTTTAATCATTCTAATGCCTCAAGCTTTTAATACAGTTCCTTATGTTGTGGTGGCCCCAACCATAAAATTATTTCATTGTTACTTCATAACTGCAATTATGCTACTGTTATGAATTATAATGTCAGCATAAGATATGCAAGTTATCTGATCTGTGACTTCCCCCAAGGATCTCAACCCACAGGTTGAGAATGGCTGATCTAGATGTATATGCATGTTTTGCCTGCATTCAGGGACGTGTACCACATGCCCGTAGAAGTCAGAAGATGGTTGTGAGCTACTACATGCGTGCTGGGAATTGAACTCAGGTCTTCTACATAAACAACTATGCTCCCAACCATTGAGCCACATCTTTAGTCCTACATCTCTCTTGAGAACCAGCCTATATGGAAAGGGGGCAGAAATTTTCATGACCGGGAACTTTCAAAACCACTGTATCACAACAAATCAACACCAAGACCATCTTTGCCTTTTCTCTATGCTGGCACCTCTTCCTGCAAAAGCAAGTCTCTTGAATTTGTTGTTGCAGAGTCACAGTTTGGTTCCCCACACCACCATGCCTGCTGCACTATGACCAATGATATCCTCAAACTATAGGCCAAAATGAACACTTCCTTCATTAATTTGCCTTTGTCCAGCAACAAGAAAAGTAATGGATAAAAGAAAGGCATGAGAATATCACAAGGGATGACATGGAGAATGGCAAGCTCAGTCCATGCATTATTCTTCCAGCCTCATAAATCAGGCATTATATTGACAGCAGAGTTCTGGTCTACCTTGGTCCTGAATGTAAAGATCATTGCTGTCCATCTTCACAATAAACTCCTGCAGAAGTATGAGTCACCTACTCTCTGGCATCCCAGCACTGTCCCTATGTCCCTCCACAGAGGGCTCAGCTTACTCTTGAACTGCAGCTCTGACTCTTTTTTTTCATTTGAAGCACCTGTCTGGACTCTCTCTGCTGGGAACACCATACATCCAATCCTCAAGGCCTGCAACACTTTCTATAATATCATTCCTTGTCAGTCTCCCAAGTAGACAGTCATGATCTCTTACATGTTCCCACGGTGCTGATCACACACCTGTTATACAGTTGCCATGACAGTATATGTGGACCTTGGCTTCACACATATTTAGAGTATCTCCAGGCATAAGCCAATTGAGGTGGGGTGTGCCTCACTCATACCCTGTACTAATACTGCCTAAATGAATAAACTGACCAATGACAGCTAGATGGACACACACACACACAAGTACACACATGCCTGTGTGCACACATACACACAACACTCCCTCAAACATTGTTTTCCTGAATTACTTGCAGAAAATGAGTGTGGAGTTATTTTCTAATAAGTAACTCCTGTCTGAACCCAGCTCTGCGCCAGCACAGCAGGATCAGTGTGAACCACGCAACACAGAGCAGTGACCTGTGTCTGTGAAACTAAAAAAGACCAATGGCTTCTAAGAAGCCCCAGGCTCACATTCTTGACTGTTGGCAGCTAGAATTCAGGAAAGTAATGTCTCAAAATCTGAGACCAAAGATCAGCCATCATGGCTGCTATTAAATGTCACCTACATACCATCCAGGCCCTGACCTGGGAGATTTGTTTAAACTTAACCCAAAGACTAACTGCACAGCATAAAACAGGCAGAGTATCTTTAAAATATCCATGTCCTCTTCCCTGTCTCTCTTTTCTGTTCCCAAATCCTCATGGATAGGGGCTGGTAGTCACCAAGCCCAGGATCCCGCCTCTGTACCACATCCCATAGAACATTCACTTCATCAAGAAGTCAGAGAGTTATGTCAAACCAATCTAGAAAGTTTACCCTGTCATGGCCACCATTTCATGACTCAGGCATGAGGCCTGCTGGCCATTCTGGGTTTCTAGGTCATGGCCACCATCTCAGGGCTCAGGCTTGAGCCCTGCTGGCCACCCTGCATAATCAGGTTCTTCTCCTGCTTTTCTGATATTTTTCTTCTGGTGTGGCCAAGATACAGCTTTCTTGATTCTGGCCCATGATTTAGCCTATTAGCCCTCTGAGGGCTTTAGCTGCTAAGTGTATTTAGCAAAATGTCTCTGAAAACAGGACTGTCCAGCCTCTCCAGGTAACCACATGTGAGCAAGAATGACTTCAAAGAACGGCAGGATTCTGGTGCATTGGGACACGTGTCTTGCAAGAACAGGGCTTGCTCCCAGAGCAAGAGGGAATGCTCTCCCGAGAGTTTTGTCGCATGCTTTCTTCTTTCTACCTTGACCATGGTTGGACGAACATGACAACTTAGTGTATTGAGGGCAGCACAAGTGGCTGCTGATGGAAGAGCTATCCTCCAATTTTATAGTGCAGTAAAAACGTTGAATAAGGTGTCCAGCTCAAAATAAATCAATAGCTTTGCTTTGTATCAACATTGACTTGGAGGAAAATGCCATAGGAAGTGAATTTCATGCCTCAACTCAACAACCAAGACAATAATATTCAGGAACACTCCCCAGACATGTGAAGCCCTGGATGAATACTTGGCAGTCTAAGAGGTCAGAGAAGATGTATTTTTTTCCTTAAGAACAACTGGCTTTTATGTTCCTACAGCCCAGATATGTCTGTGTTCCTTCTACCAGATGCAGGTCTCATTATGCTCAGCTGCTCTGGGGTCTATGAGCAGAGAGATGGTGGACTCTGCCCCATCCCTGTTGTGTTCTCATAGACATCTAAGTTTCTGGTACCCAGCAGGTGCCCATAAATATTGTCTGAATTAATGAGTGAAGATGAGGATGAATCTCTGCTGTTAAAATTGAATCTCCAGAGAACCTGAGGTTAAGCTCTAGAATACAAAGAATAGTTGTGAACCTCAGTGGCTCTGAGACCACTGGGAGTTTAATTCTTCCAACATTTAAATTTTAACACACAGGTAGAAAGATGGCAAAGAATGGGTCAAAGAATTCTGTGAAGCTAGAAGGCTCTTGTGATTTTTTTTTTAAAAGCAGTACTATAGGTGAATGAGGTTCTTTGCAATGTTCTAGGACTTTCTCCAGGGATGATAATGCATCCTGAACTGCAATGTTGTTTAATTGACAACATAATGAAGGAAACACTTTTTATCTGAAGCCTCACTGACTCAATAACAGCAGTTCTTCCTGACTTTTTAGTGTGCAGGAATCACAATGCAATCCCCATAGCCCTTCTGGAACATTTGGAAAGAAGAATCAGTTACTCAGAAAAGAAGCCTCATCACTAAGAAGTCCAGAATCTAGTGGAAGAGAGAAGAGAGAGAGAGACACAGAGAGAGAGAGAAAGACCGAGACAGAGAGAGACAGAGAATTTTGCACATACAAAGGGGAGATGAGAATTGTGAAGCACATCAAATGATGGACACAGGAGTTAGAAGGTGGTTGGTGAGAACCAATAGGATTTTTAGGAGTTGCAAGTTCAAGTGCTCCATTAAGCTTAGCATGTGAACAGGGAGTTGGGTCACTCAAGAGAAGGGAACCACCACATGCAGTTCTGAGCAGAAGGTGGGGAGTGGCTGTGGAGAAAGTTTGGGGTTCTGCTTAAAGTCAAAAGTGACATGCAGAGATCTCCAGGAGACTTGGGTAAGGGCTTAAAATAAGAGGACATTGTGGTGAGCACTGTAGGAGGTTCTAAGAGGGTGCATCTGATGCAAAGGCCACCTAAACCAGCAGGGGAGACCACTGCTGTGAGATAATGCTCTTATACATTTGTAAAGATTTGTCACTTGTATTGGTTTAATAAAATGCTGATGGGCCATTGGTCAGGAATAAAGTACAGCTGTGGCAACCAGACTAGGAGAATTCTGGAAAGAAGAAAAGCAGAGACACAGTTACCAGCCAAACATAGAGGAAGCAAGATGAGAATGCCTTACTAAAAATGGTACCAAGTCACATGGCTAAACAAAGATAAGAATTATGAGTTGATTTAAGTATAAGAGCTAGTTAGTAATATGCTTGAGCTACTGGCCCAGCATTTACCATAATGTTAAGCCTCTGAGTCAATTATTTGGGAAGCAGATGCTGAGTATTTGGGAGTTGCTGAGAGCAGAGAAACTTATGACTACAGACCGCCCTGTTGCTCAGAAGCCTGAAGTATCAGTGGCCTGTTATACTTCCACAAGTTAACTAAAGACATGCAAAAAAGGAAGCACTGCAAACAAATGCTGGATCAAAGAATGTGGGTATCTGAGCAACAAAGAGAAAGGCTGAGAAAAAGCATGGTCATGCCCATGGCTAGGCTTGTTAGGATTATGAAAGGCAAATTAGTAAGCAAGAGACAGAAATATTAGGGGTCAGTAACTTGATCTCATATATGACAATTAGGACATAATGATTGAGCAAGAAAGAGGTTTCCCTCAGTAATGCAAGGCCCCATGTTACCTGCAGTGGCAATGAGGGTAGAGAAGGTGAGAGTCCAACATGGGGACTAGTTTCCATGCACAGATAAGATGCCCTTGGCTTTTGTGATAAGTAGTGTTAAATCAACAAGTTCTATAGTCACCTGGGATGTGAACCTGCGAGCACACCTGTATGTATTATCTAGATCAGCGGTTCTCAATTTATGGTGGTTCTTCATGTTGTGGTGAACCCCAACTGTAAAATTATTTTCATTGCTGCTTCATAACTGTGATTTTACATTACAGTTCATAACAGTAGCAAAATTACAATTATGACACAACAGTGAAAATAATTTTATGATTGGGGTCATCACAACATGAAGAACTGTATTAAAGGGTTGCAGCATTAGGAAGGCTGAGAACCACTGACCCAGACAGTGTTTATGAGGTGAGAAGACCCATGTTAGCTGTAGGCAGAGTCATTCTCTGACTGGAGCCCTGGGGCTTTCTCTCTCGACTGGATGTGATATAACTAGCTGCCTCGTGCTTCTGCTCTGCAAATCTCTACTTTGGACCTTAACATAGAACTGTGAGCTAAAAATAAACTCTTTCTTTCTCAAGTTGCTTTGCTCGAGGCATTTTTCTCACAGCAACAAACACAAAGCCAAGGCGACTCTGTTGAGCGTATTCTCAGCACCTTCCCTGCCCTCACAAGCTGAATAAACAGCCACGGAGCCTATAAAGGGCCCTGAGCAGCCTGCTTCAGGGTGAAAATGGTAACTCCAATGATCCAAAACCAGGAAGAAATGAGTAACGAAATAGGATTTGGAAGCTCTTAGGAGCACTCGAGTGGTAATCTTTAGAACTTCACTAAATAGAATTTTCTGGAACCTTCGATTCAGTCACCCAGGCTAAGTGTGGCTTATGTAGTTAAGCATTTCTTAAGTGTGTCTGGAAAGAGTCGTGAATCAGAGTTTACTGATTTAAGAGAAGTTCTATAGCAGACGTGTACTATCAACATGAGGATACCTTCAGTGAGGGTGGTGTTCAAAAGACAGAGGGGAAATTTAACATGCTATTCTTCTTTCTGTAACACCAAATGTGACACAGATGCTTTTCTTTCCATGAAAATGAGAATCTAAAATGCTGTCAAGCACACACTACCAAGTTTAGCGGGCCACTGATGGATAAAACTGGACCGACGCAGACACATCCTGCCATTTGGCTAAGACACTCACTGTTCAGGACAGGGTTGAGATAAGCGCCACAACGTGGTGCCTTGGTGGAGCATGGCCTGAAGCCGATCCTCCAGTTTGTCATTGTTAAATGGACTCACTCTGGTTCCCAACACAGACATCAGTTGAATACAGGACACCACAGGCACATGTCTTCCCTTTTCCAGTCCTGCAGCTTCAGAAAGCAGAAGGGAACTTCTGGAGAAGGGCCTTGTATCCCTCAGAGTGTGGTTCCAGCGACAGGGCTAGAGGGTCATTCTCTTTAAATGAAACACACGCATGTGCATGTGTGCATAGACATGTGTACATACACAGTGCAAGTTAGATGTCAGGACGGACAAAATCAACAAACAAGTAACCAACCAACAAACCTCTGACTTGGGATAATTAGCTTGGAGGCACAAAGAACAGAGGGATGTATCTCTTCTTCCCCTTTCCCCTTCTCTGTGTCTTTCTCCTCCTCCCTCCTTCCCTCCCCTCTTTTCTGCTCTTCCTTTTCTTTCTTATGTGTATACATGAACACTTAGCACACACTTAGACACTAGCTCGGCTCTAAATGCCCTCCACATTCCACATACAAAATACAAGCTGTGCCAGAGTTGCAAAATCTCTGCCCTCTTTCTGGGCACGGACACAGAAGACACAGGGAGAGGGGCCTCACACTCACTCCCCAGCTGGCTGCCCCAACATGGCGGCCATGAGCCTCATCTGCCTGCTCAGCCTGTAACATGCATGTGAGGTATGCTGGAGTGGAAAGCTCATAATTGATTTTTGGAGATACACTAAATGGCATGAAAATCCAGTTAACAGTGGCTCTTTTTAGTTATATAGTAAAATAGTAATATTCTGAATAAACTAGGTTAAATATAACGTGTCATTCAAATTAAGCAAGCCTATCCCCTTTCCCTATGTGGCCATCAGAATATTCACAGTCACACACATGACCCAAATTTTGTTCCAATTGGAAGTGTCTATAAAATCTGAGACATGCAATCCTTTGTGTTGTGATTTCCCTACCCAAGTCAAACGTATTTTGTAGATTCAAGGTCCTCAAAAAAACAGGGCAGGATGAAATCAGCTACCTGGCATGGCGATTGGATGTTTAGTGCATTTGGTTAGATGGAGGGAGTGCACATCCCTCTCCAGTGCCAGGGTTTCTTCATTATTTAGACACCTCCAAGCTGTGACCTAAAGGAAATGAATGATGAACAATCATTACTCACTCTTTCCAGGAGGCAGAAGGTGATGGCAGTGCAGAAGAGTACAGTCCTTTTAGTGGCACAGTTATAAACCCATGAACTATCAAATCTTCTCGCCATTCTATAATATACAAGGATGACTGAAGCTAATGTATTTGCCAATGCCACTGGGTCAGGGGGTCAGACTGTGGTTGCAGCCTCTTGTTGCTAGTCTCCTCTCCCCACCCGCTTCCGGCCAGCAGTCTCTCACATGCATCAGCCTGCAGAAGAATCTGCACAGCCTTCCCATTTAACAGGATCCCATTCTCTACATGTGACCCATTTTTCTGCGGGAAGCCAATTTAAGGAAGGAAGGCAATGGAAGCCTGGGTGGAGAAATTCATTGCCTTTCACCTAGAATGCTTCAGAAGGGACTCGATTGTGAGATACAGTCTCGCTTGTTCTCATAATGCAGGAAGCTCCAGGACTTGGGATATTTCAACCAGGCTATTCATCTGACTGGCAGGGGAAGACTGGAGAGATGCCTTTTTCAGATGGAGCTTGTCCCTAGAAGCCTTGACCTAAAAGAAGTCTTTTGGCTCCTGCCTGCTGGTTTCTGACTCAGTTATATAATAGGGCATCCAAAGACTCTTAAGGGAAGACTTGCAAATGCAAGTTATGGCATGCCCTGCTTATGTCCCTCCTGGGACTAACATGCTGGTAAAAATAAAATGTTGATGTTTGCTGGGGCCTCAGTAATCGCATCTGTCCTCATCTGCCGCTCCCTTCTCTCTTTAGAGTTTGTAGGCTCATAACTTTGTTATTTCGGAAGAAGCAGCCCTTGCCCTTGAGCCTACAGCAGCCAGTTCTTCACCTGCCTAGAATCGCCTTCTCTTAGGTTCCTTTTCCTACCCCAGCTGTGCCCTTCTTGACCAAGTCCTAAACATCACCATTCCACCTTTAGCTTGGTTTGACGTTATTAGCACATCCTGCTTTCTTTGGGCACAGAGTTCCAGACAAAAATCAACTTTTATATGCTTAGAAGGTTATTGCCTGTGTGTGAAGAAAGTGTGTATGTGTGTGTTACACAAATCGAGAAAGCTGAGGGAAGAAAGATATTTAGTATCTAAGCATAGGTTAGGTAGGTGTTATGGGTAAAATTACATTTCCCCCAATTCACATATGGAAGTCCTGACTTCTAATATCTCAGAATGTATGACCTTGCTTGGAAATCGGGTTGCTTCAGCTGTAAATAGTATAGTGGGTCCTTCTGTGATATGGCTGATGTCCTTATGATAAAGGGAAAAATTAGGGGATGATATGCTGCTGTATGTTCAAATTATACCTGTATGAATAAAGTTTTAAATTTAACAATAGAAATTTGGACACAGGCCAAAGTACCATAGGGAGACAAAGATAGACAATGAAGACAAAGATTGGATGATGCATCTGTAAGCCAAGGGATGCTTTGGGTACCAGCTTCCACCTGGAATTATCTCCCTTAGAGAGAACAAACCTGGTTCCAACACCTGAGTCCAGACATCAGCCTCCAGAACTTTTGGACAATATTTTTGATATTGAAGCCTCCCAGCAGTGGGATATGGCCACATCAACTCTGGGAAACTCTTATGGAAAGCCGAGTGAGATTCAGGTAACAGACCAAATGCTTTATTGTGTAGATACAGCACAATTCTTCTTCTCTCTTCCACGGGTGCACAATTTGCAGCTAGAAACAGCTCATCACCATTGCCCCAAAGCTGCCAAGCATGGCTGAAGATCTGGGGCAGGGCTGTGTTGCTGAGAACTGTATCTCTGGTCTTCATCCTTTACAACAAGCCAGCTCCTTCCAATGCCCTAGGCAGCACCAGAGCTCAGAAGAGCCTCTTCCTTTTCCTAACAAGGTTCCTCAAAGGATGCTCTCCAGATCCTGAGGGGTTCCAGACACCAATGAAGGATGTCACTTGACTTTTACTGTGTGAACACTTGTCTGATGTTGCCAAAGTGAACATGAGGAAACTCTCAGAAATAGAGGAAACAGAAGTATCCATTTTGTCCATCCCTAGCAGATATTCATAAGTGGACCAGGAAGGTAACCAGTATCACCAAGATCCTTGATGTCACTGGAGGACCATTCATTTTATTAAGTCAAGAGCTATTGGTCACAGCTTCCCAGTGTCCTTTGGGACACAATGGGGTACAGGTTAAGGCACGGCAGGCCAGCTAGAATTCCACGCTGGCTCAAGAAAAGCAATTGCGTGAATCATTTTAAGCCACAAGCTAAAACCCTCTTTTCTTTTTTTCTTTCTTCTTTTTCCACAGCTGAAAGAACAGCTAATGGAGTCACTTGAATTGGTGAGTGTTCTTAAAGTATACATTGAGCCTGTCTTCTCAAGGGAAAATATTCAAAGTCTATATTGTCCGTGGTGAGATTTTAGTTAACGCACAAGTTGGAATTTCAGGAAACTGTCACCATGAGTACACTCTGATTTGTCCATGGCTGGTGATGATCTGAGTGAGCTTGGCTTCTGATAACCATGTCCTAAGATGTGTGCATGTTGGCAACAGTTCCTTAATTCTGATATTGTCTACCAGGCCAGTGCATGACATAAAATCAGGCATGGGTTGAGTTCTATCTCAAGTACTGTATTCCAGAGAGTCATGGATCTTAATAAAACATTACATAATATCCATTGCTCTGGCTTTGCCACATTGCATCCCATCTATAGGAGCCACTGCTGGTTCAGTTTCTCTGCACTGAGGAAAGCCACTGTTATGTGCAAAGCATGTGGGGTACACTCCCCCCTCCTCCAGGACACACTTGTGTGCAGGTGTCTTCATCACACATTCCAGTCAAAACAACATATCAGAATGGACTGGATGCAGACACAGAAATAAGACAACTGCCTTCTATAAAGCTGGATGTCAAATTTTGAAAGAAAACAAAAAGTCATGACACCCTGATCATCAAGTTTTCATGAAAATGATATTTAGGCTAACATGAAACAGGCTTGTGAATATTTCAATGAAAGTAATAAGTAGATGTAAAAGAGTCTTCATTTTTGATATAACCAATATCCTTATACTTAACCCATATTAACAAAGCTGGAGTCGCAATGATTGTTATTGATGTAAAGGGGGCCTGAAACTAAAAGTTTTCAGGGTCACTATTTCTATTCAGTTGCTGGGATAAAAACACTCAGACCAAAAGCATCATGGGAGCAGAAAGAGATGGATTCGGTTTATAGGGAAGTCAGGGCAGGAATTTAGCCAGGTGCTTGTCAGGAGGCCTGCTTACTATTTGACACAGCTTGGTCTCTCAAGGAACTCACTTACAGTCAAGGAAATGGAGCACAAGTCATGAGGAAGCACTGTTTTCTTACTTGTACAGGCTCATGCTTAGCTTGCTTTCTTACATAGTGCAGGCCTATCAGCCCAGGGAATGGTACCACCCAAAGTGGGCTGAATTTCCCTCTGATGATTAACAATCAAACCAGTCTTGCACAGATATGCCACAGGCCATCCAACCTTAGGAATTCCTCAGTTAAGGTCCTCCTTCCATGTGATTTTTGTATTGTGACAAGCTGAGAGTTAATGTTCACCAGGATTCTGCTGAAGAATATTCATCAGAATTGAATACATGAACAAGTCTTGACAGAATTTTAGTTTTGAAATTACTTAAAACATTTTCCCATATCATGGTGGAATTAACCCTAAAGTAAAATTGCATTGATGTGTTTTGTGTGTCCCTTTGTGAGCTGTGTGCCATGCCTAGGGGAGGGGGTGCTGATGGAGGCCAGAAGGAGCTGCCAGAACCCCTAGAGTGGGAAATACAAGCAGTTGTGGGCAGTTTAGTGTGGCTGTTGGGAACTAAATTCAGGTGCTTTGGAAGAAAAGTGAGTACTCCTTCATGGAGCCATTTCTCTAGTCCCTGCCCCCCCCCCAATCAAAATTAAAAAAGCATGATAGCCCCAGCATTTGAAAATGAACCTCTCTTCACTTCTGAAGATGGTATGTATCAAGAAGAAATATCAGTGCAATGCAGGTAATAGTTGGGAGAAATGTACAGTGAAAATGCATCACATCACACTTGACAGTGTCTGAATAAAAGCATCTTTGGAGGGAAGTTTGTTGTGCTAAATTTATATATGAGAGGAAAATACTAAAGAATAAGAACCTCAAAAGAAAATGGAAAGGCAGGGTCAGGATAAAGGTTTGAAATGAACCTATTCAATGGAGAGGTCAGCCTAAAAGAAAAGTTGGTCCTTTGAAAAAAACTGATAAAATTAGTAAGTCCATAAAACTTTCCTGAAGAAAACTGGAGAAGGCACAAATTACGGATACAGAGAATGAAATAAATTATAATTTTTTAGGAAAAAAAATAATAACTTCTCAAAACCACAAAGAAAAAAATTGAAATAGGCATATTTTTATGCCTATTAAAGAAATTAAATCTCAATATCAAACAGTTCCATAAGTCTAGGTCCGAATTGACTCAAATGATTTAAGAAATGCTACTTCTCCTTAAACTTCTTTTTCATGTGATGGAATCATCTTTCTGATTCACATCACAAGACAGTATAACTTCATGGAAAACTGACAAGGGTTGTACAAGAAAGAAACATTGCCAGTCAGTTTCTTTCATGAATGCAAATGCAAAATCTTGAACAAAAATGCTAGCAAATTGAATTTCACCAGGCATAAATATATTACAATCCAATCAAGCCAAGTTCAGCCCAGCAAGGTTGGCTTTTCATTTAAGAATCAATGAATGAGGCCAGAGAAATAGTTAAGTGGGAGAAAGTACCAGCTGCTAAAACTGACTACCTAAGTTTGATCCTCAGGTCTGACATAATAAAAGAGAATTACTCCTGCAAGTTTTCCCTGATTTCTGCATGCATGACATGTCACACAGGCTCAAACATGAATACCTACTAATAAATAAACAAATAGTTAAAAAATAATAAATGAATGTGTGTATGTACACATCTCTCTTTTCCTCTTCTTCCCTCCCTCTCTCTTACACACACACACACACACACACACACACACACACACACACACACACACACACACAGTTCTATAAAGGGAGCTGGAGAGATGGCTCAGCAATTAAGCATTTTGACTGTTCTCGCAGAGGACCAGAGTTCAGTTCCCAGAACCCATGTGGTGGGTCACAACTGTACATTCAGTTCTAGAAGATCTAGATCCTCTCTCTTCTAGCTACTCTGGACACTGTATGAACATAGTATATGCACATACATGGAGACAAAACTCTCATACACCGAGATAGATAAATCTTTTTGGGAAACAGAGATTATGGTTTTGATCTGATATGTAAGAGCTTGAAGGTCACCATCACAGTCACCTTATTCATCAAATATCAACACTGCTTCACTCATCATTGAACCAAGATCCCAAGACAACCTAATGCTGGACAGTTGAGACTGGCAGGCACTGCTCACAGCCACCACCTTGGAAGAGCAGGAACCCATACCTACCAGTATGGAAGGTCTAAAACCTCACAAAAGGGGCATTAGGATTCCCACTTTCCACCAAGGCCTCCTCATGAGGCCAGCCAAGTAGGTGTATCTTCTATGAGGCCACTAGAGCCCAGCTAACTGTCTGCAGCTGTTATATTTCTATTCACATTTATGCCTCTAGCATCTTATTTTGTTTCCCCAGATGTTTTGAAACTCTGAAGATGTTTCTTTGGTCCTTGGGTCTTCTCCTAGGCCACTAATTTGTGCCTAAGTCAAGGACATCATCTCTCTGCAGAATTCACTTATATGTTTTCAATTTAAGACTAATTTTTAGCCCTCATCCTGCTGACATTGAATTCTCAAGCTCTCCATGCTGGTTGTTTCCAGGAAGCAGCCTCACGGGCTACAATTACTCTGTGGCAAGGCTGCTGCCAGTGAAGGTAGAAGACATCAAGGAAACAAAGCCTTGTAGACACGACATGACCGACTCACAGATGAATTCACAGAGACTATGGCAACATGCACAGGGCCTGCACAGGTCTAAGCCTGATGGAGTCCCAGTGCTAAAGGGGACAGTAGACACAAGCCTTCCTCCTTAACCCATAAACCACCTCCAGTTGATAGCCACTAGCAAAGGAAAAGTTAGTTTTTGTCAAAGGTGTCTGTTCCACTAAGTATACAAACCGCACTTACGAACAGGTTCCATGCCCAGCAATAGATGGCCAACACCACATAAACTCAGTGATACTTTTGGAAGTTGTTTGTGGCTGTGTGCGTGTGTGCGTGTGTGCGTGTGTGCGTGTGTGCGTGTGTGTGTGTGTGTGTGTGTGTGTGTGTGTGTGTGTTTAACCTTACAGTTCTTTTGCTTACATCTATACTATGGTTTCAGATCTTGAGGGTAGTTTGGGGATTTCAGTGTGAGTGAAGGTATACATCTCTGTGTTTGTTGGGTTTCTTGTGCCTTTTCTTTGGCTGTTTTTTGGGTGGTTGCTTATTTGTTTTGTCCCAATTCTCATTTGTTAGTGTTTATTTCATTTTGGTTTTAGATGCCTATTTGTTTTCTAATGGAGAGAGAGAGAGAAAGAGAGAGAGAGAGAGAGAGAGAGAGAGAGAGAGAGAGAGAGGATGTGGATTTTGGAGGGTAGGAAGCTGGGGAGGATGTGGGAGGATCTGGAAGAGGGAAATTGTGGTCAAAATACACTGTATAAAAAAATCCATTTTCAATAAAAAAGAAATCAATATTTACTGAGACTATGAATCACATTTTCTCAGAGCTGGGAATGAAAAATTTTTCACTTCTTTTCTGTATGGACAGTACAGTTGGAGAACAGCTGAGACATTGCCATAGAGACACAGCTATAAATTTTTCCTTTATATGCATGAGCAGCTAGGTAAAAGTGTAATCATTGATTTTGATGATGGGTCTAGAGTACAAGAGCTCAGCCCTCTAAATCCCTGGACCAGCCTCTTGGTATAATAATGTCCTGGGTCACACTAGGGCCGGTGGCTTGGCAGGATCCCCTTCGGTTTCGGGAAGTTTTCCTTCTGGGTAGAATGCCTCCTGTCCAGCCAGTTGATGATTTCATTGATCTTGTCCTGGGGTTTCCCACCTTCCATGGTGTCCTGCTTACCAGAACTACAGGAGCTAAGGGCATTGTTGAAAGTCAGCTGGTCTCCATGTGTCTCCTCTCCACCCTCAGGTCTCGTGACTTTCTGGACCCAATGTCTTCTTTTCTCAGAGACATGTTTTGTCCTCCATAGTCACAGGCTTATTCTCTTGATATGTCAGGTAAAGATCAGTGTAACCAGCAGACACAGTCAGCATGCCATTGGCCTAGTTGTAGTACTTTATATCAATGTTGCAAAGGTCATGGGCCCCAGGAAGGATTCCATTAATCATTGCTTTTCACTTTCATGAAGCTGAGTGTTTGATTGTACTCTGTTAGAACCAGGTTAAGTGTGAACCTTGCTCCATAGCCCATCAGCTTCTAGGAGGAAAACCCTGGCTAGTTCAAGATCTGTCTCAGATAAAAGGGTCATTTAGACAGTTTCACATAAAGTAGTAGCTTCACCTGCCATTGAAAGATGGTTACATGGCCTTATCCATGAAGAACACTTCACTCAAAAAAATTTACTTCACCCAGCTTGGTATTTTTAAGGGACAGTCAGTGGGCCTGTGGAGAAAAAAAAAATCATTCAGTTCTTCAACTCATGGATGTCAGTACAGAATTCTAATCACTTCACAGGAGACTCAGTCTTACTCATAGGGGTGATTGCTATGGTGGTAATGTATAACCTTCTAGTCCTTCTAACAATTCACCTTGGTAATGACATCAATCAGAGTTTTCAAGGGTCTGTCTTCTGAAGGAAGAAGGGAAGCCTCAAAAGACTATTCCTACCATCAAAGGTTAATGTAACTCTTTCAACATTGACCTTCTTGTCCAAGCTGTGAATAAGCAGAAGCAGTGATGTTGGCCTACTCTCCATGGTCCCAGTGAAGATCTAGTTTAAAAGCTAGAGTCGTGATGACAGACTAGAACCAACCCCCCCTCCAAAGGAAGCTTCTGCCACCTCTTTCCCCAGGTGAGAAACATGAAGGAAACCTCCTCCAAGTGGGTGCCTTTGTCCCTAGCTCCTCCTCATTACCCTTCTGAGTCATTTGCACATCACCTCCACCATCACTGATGACAAGGTCAGTTGAATTCTCCGAGTGTATCTTTGATGCTGGGATAGTTTTAATAAGTTTCAAGTGTGCTTTGATTGTCTGTACCACCACTGGTCATGCAACCAGCTGCTTTGGGTGGGAGAGGACTATATAGTTTGGAGTGGTCCATTTCCCTGCCGATCTGGAATTTCTTATTGCCCTTCTTGAAGCCACCTATATAACGATACAGCATTCAAGATCAAGAGGACCTCAGAGCTAGATAATCCCATCAATGGTCCTTGACGGGGAGAATGAAAGACTCCAAGAGGACAGGACTAGGGACAAATGTCAATCAATAGCATCTCTGTTCTCAAAGCAGATTTTATTTTAAAGTGGGATGCAAAGACAAATGTTATATCAGGGTGCGCACGCACATCTTTAATCTCTGTCCTCTGTCCCTTTTCCTCAGTATCCACCTCTTCCCCTGCTCCTCCTGTACTGCCCCCCTGTCTGCTGCCAAGAGCAAAGCCCCTCCTGCTTTCAGATCATATTACTCTATTATGCTTTCTGGAACTTCCCTTCCTCCCTGCTCCATTAAGAGATCTCCTCCCTTCTCACTGGTTTCTTTCATCACACACACACACACACACACACACACACACACACACTTTAAACCTAGAGTCTGAATATGAGAAAAATAGGTGATCTTTGTTTCTCCAAGTCTGACTTATTTCATTTAACAAAATGAGTCCTAATTGCATCCATTTTTCTACCAATGCCATGATTTCATGTTTCCTTGTGGCCGAATAAAATCCCATTTTATGCATGAACGCAGAACTTTACCCCTTCATCTGCTGATGGGCATCAAGTGATTTCATATCTTGACTATGATGAATAGTTCATTAATAAATATGGATGTGTAAGGCTTCTCTTTACAGAAACTTAGCATCCTTCAGGCACATACTCAGGGGTGGTGTCGCTGAATTGTGCAATAGTTCTACTTTTATTTTTGAGGAAGCCCACACCAACTTTTATATCAGCTGCAAATATTTACATTATCATCACCTGGGAATAGAGATTTCTTCTGCCCATATCCCCACCAGCACTTGTCTCTTTTCTCATTGGCAGCAAGCCTGGGTGAAATGGGACCTAAGAGAAGCTTCAATTTGCATTCCCCAGATGGCTACAGATATTGAACACTTCTTCAAATATTTATTTGTGTTTCTTCCCTGAAAGACAACTGTGCATTGGCCTGTGTATTAATTGGATGATTTGGAGCTTAGGTGTTCAATTTTTGAAATGCCCACTACTAAACCCTGGCCAGTATGTACTTGGTAAAGATTTTCTCCTATTCTATAGCTTATCTCTTCATGTTGGTGATTGGTCCTTTTGCTATACAGAAACTTTTTCATTTCCTGTCAATTTTTGGTATTTCCTGAGCTATTTGAGTCCTTTCCAGAAAGTACTTACCTATGCCTATACCCATAAAGTGTCTCCTGGATGCTTTCCTGTTACATGGAGGTTTCTGGCTTCATTCAGGCCAAAGGTTTGACTTGCTTGCGGCCACTTTTACCCCCCAAAATGACTCAGATGCTTATATTAATTTCATTCTGTTTAGTCTATGTCTTAGGCACATTGCTAGCTAGCTCTTTCTTCTTAATTCAACCCATTTCCATTAATCTATTCTGCCATGTGGCCCATGGCCCACAGCTCACCTGTATTTCTACATGCTTCTTCTTTGGCGGCTGGGTGGAGTCTCTCTGACTCCGCCCTCTTCCTACCTGAACCTGGCCAAAAGAAAGATTTTCACAGCACATAGAAAGACACCACATCACCTTTCCTTGGGGGCATTTTTAAGGTTTCAGGCCTTACATTAAGGTCTTTGGTCTATTTTAAATTAGTTTTTCTGCAGGGTGAGAGACACAGATCTAGCTTCATTCTTTCGCACAAGGAAACCCAGTTTTCCTAGCAATGTGTATTAAAGATGCTTTTTATTTTTTATAATATAGGTTTTTGACACCTTTCAAAACTTAGATGGTTATAGCTGTATAACTTGATTCCTAGTTTTTCTTTCTTAGTCTGTTGTTCCACACATCTGTTCTGCACCAGTATGGTGCTGTGCTTGTTACTATGGTCCTGTGGTATGATTTGAGGTCAGGATTACTCTAGTTATTCAGGGCCTTTCATAATTCCTTATGAATTGGAGTATTTTTTATTTCTAAAAAGAATATGATTGAAAAAAAGAATATGACTGGGGAGAAACTAGTTTTGGCAAAGCAAAGTAACTAATTTTAATTTTATAAGCTAGGTATCTTACACTAAATATAACGGCATTTAAGTTTTATTCATTTTTGCATATCATGTATGTGTGGCATGCACATATGTGTTTATGTGTAAAGAAGTGCGCATGCCACAGCATGTACGTGTAGGTCAGGGACAACCTGGAATATTGGTTCTTGCCTTCTACCTTGCTTGAAATGGGGTCTCCTGTTACTTGCTGCTATAGTGCATACCCAAGGACCAACTCACCACAGCAAACGTGGCATTGCAATCACACACCAGTGCCTCCAATTTTACATGGGTTTCAGGGATCTTAATGCATTTTATCAGGTTTGAGTAGCAAGTGCTTTTTTCCACTAAGCTTTTATCTTCCTGACCCAGCATTTAGTGCTTTGAAATTGTCTTTCCTTTGACAGTTTTTCAACTATCCATAAACAAATTACTCACACTGCCAAAACTAGAAAGATGCTTCATAGTTACATAGGTTTGTGCAAAATCTTTTCTGAAATGCTTTCATTCTGTCCGCCATTCATGTTGACAAAATGGTCCCCAAATTTCCTTCATTGTTATTTTATTTTATAGTTTCTTTTATAATTTTATTAATCATGCCTCACTATTATGTTTAAATTTAGAAAATAATATGAACGACCTTTTATGGGAAAGACATTTCACCTGAAATAAATGACACCTTAAAGGCAAGAAGACTCGCTGTGTGTCAAGTTCTAGGCCAAGGCTGAGGCCAAAGGGAAACTGCTCAGCATCTGGTTTTATTTGCTCAGGAGGATGATGTGGCTTCAAGGAAGAGCACTGGTCACATTCTTCACCTTATAAAAGTTCAGAGGGGAACCTGAGTTGACTGTGCTATATTTCTTATGAGTTCTAAAGCTGTCCAATGTATCTGCATAATCTGAACCTCCAGCTCTTCCCTGTTTCCTATGATAGCATTGAGGACACATCATGATAAGTATTGAAAAGTTTTCACAAAAGAACAAACTACTGGGGGTAGGGATTTAGGCAGCAGAGAATGAAGATGAAGAAGTGGGGGCTGGAAAAGTTGAGGTCTGGCCAAGTAAGAGCAACATATGAATTAAGGACGTTGCCCCATTCTTGGAGTTAAATGAATGGGGTTCTAATTCTGGCTTTTGGAATCTCACTATGATCAAAATACTTACCCTTTCTGAGATTTAATTTTCTTATCAATAAGGCAATGATGATGGTGTTGGTAGTGGTATTTGTAGTGGTTGTGGTGACAGTGTTGTTAATGGTACTGGTGGTCGCAGTGATGATGATGATGATGGTGATGATGATAATGATAACACCGGTGATGAGGACGATAATAATAGAGATACAATCACGGCCGTGACTTATGGTAACAGTAGTATCTATTTTAGAGTCTTATTGGTGAGAATTCCATGAGAAAATATTTAAAATACTTAATATTTTAACACAATAATTCATGACTGTCACCTCTTGTTGAAGGGGGACAGCTTTGGGTTTTGAATAATACATGACTATTGTAGGAAAGATATGAAAGAGACAGGTATAGGCTGGGGTGGGTGGCAGAGGGCTTCCAAAAAAAGCATACATCTAAGATACTATATAACTCTAGGTACTAAGCTAGGATACTGGAATGGTACTCTCAAGTTACCCTTGGCTCAATTTTAACTCATTTGTCTCTTATTTTTTGTAGGTTGCTCATTTATTTTGACATCCTTAAATAACAACTATTCTCTGAACCAAGGACTATTCTCAGAGCCAAGGACATGAAGTCAAATAAGATGAGTATAAACCCTGTCATCATGACTCTTAACACCTTAACGATCAGCCAATATGCAGACAATCATTCTGAAGTATGACTGAGTGCATCCTGGAATTCCCACCCTCTGGCTGAATGAACAATTTCCTGAACAAAATTAAGCTCTTTAAGAATTCATTGATGGACTAGAAAAATAAATTAGGCTTGTACACTGGGTTGAAAAGTAGCCTCCCAAAACTCATGTCAAGTATAGCCTATAAAGATAACTTCCTACAGAAGTGAAGATGTAAGCAAGTTCAAATGAGATCCTATGGTGTAGAA
The DNA here is from genome assembly GCA_004025045.1 of Sigmodon hispidus. Taxonomy (NCBI): domain Eukaryota; kingdom Metazoa; phylum Chordata; class Mammalia; order Rodentia; family Cricetidae; genus Sigmodon; species Sigmodon hispidus. Next base: position 132,255 of record PVIH01003151.1, on the reverse strand, counting down.
TGGTTGACCTCATTATAAGAAGAAGGAATTTCCCTAGGACCAGGTTTCTCTCCAACCTCAAAATGGTTCCCTCTATGTGTGTGTGTAGGGAGGGGGGGCTTGATCCTGCCAGACTTCGTTGACTCTACATAGGAGGCCTTATCCTCTCTGAAAAGTGGATAGGGGGTTGGAAGGGAAGAGCTGGGGTTGAGTGGGAGGAGGAAAGAGAAGGGGAACTGTGGTTTATACATAAAATAAAAACAGAAAAACTTTTCAATAACTTTTAAAAAGAAGAGGAGGGAAGATGGGTAGATGGAGATATAGAGGGAGGAAGTTGTGCAAAGCTGGATCTGGAGAGTGGCCTGTTGCTACCACCATAAACCAAGAACAGAGAGGATGGTGTCCAGGGCCAGAAAGGATTCTTTCCTGAATATTTCAGAGTGAACAGTCCTGCCAACTCCTGGATTTTAGATTTTCATCAGAACTGAGAAAATACAAATTTGTTCTTGTTTTGAAGCACTCACATTGTGGTGGCCCTGGGACACCAAAGGAAGAGTAGGAGCTTTAAGAGGCAGGACCCACTCTGAGGGCATTGGCCAAACCCAGGAGGGCTACAGCCTCAGTGTCCATTGCTTCAGAGGACACAGAAAACAAAAGACAAAGTTCAGGGACACCTGGTGATGAGCTGAGGATTCCTTCACTTGGTGGTGCAGAAGATGGGGCCATGGGTTAGTCTGCAATAAAGCTGGAGGGAAACTGTCTTCATGCAGGGGCTGATGGCAGACACATGGGAAATGTGTAGGCCAGTGTCAGCCAACAGCACAACTAAAGTCTGCATGGATACAAGCTGGATAGTCTGAGAACTCTTCATCTGGGAATTGAGGGTAAAGAGGCCATAGCTTTGTAACCACCTTAGGCATCTGTGGAAGAATATGCAAGTCTGTGCTGGTCTACTTACCATCAGCCTCAAAGTATGTCTGTAAATAAGCCAAGTTCTAAAGAATAAGGACTCACTTTTGGAAAGCACAGAAGGAAGCAGAACAAGGTGACCCAGTGGGACTAGAACCCTCAAACACTTGAGGGAGCAGTTACTCAGCTATCTGCCATAGGGAATCACATGATTTTAGCAAGTAAGAAAGTTTATGAGTTACATATCAAAGGCTAAAGTTATGAACAAGATTTAGAAAACAAACCCAAACCCCTAGAGAACAGTCTATAATAATTCAAATTAAAAATTAAACACAGCTAAAGAGAAAAATAGTGAGCTAAAGATAGTTTGGAAGAAATTTCCACATTAGAAAAAAAGAAGCAATAGAAAGACAAATACATAGATGGAGAAAATGGAATGTGAGATTATTAACTACTGCAGGAAAAAAATGAGACCATGTTTCTAATGCTTGATATATGATTGCTGAATGAATTTCAAGCCAAGATGAATAAGAAGAAATCCACAATGTGACAGATCACCATTCAATTTTCAGTTCACCAAAGGCAGAGAAATAAAGGCAGTGACTTTCAAAGGGACATCAGATTGGAGTGACAGATTTCTAGAGAGTAAAAAAGTCAGGAGGGTATAGAATAATAACTCCAATAAACTGGGAGAAAATAGAGTCTAATAAAATGATATATCCTGGGAGATAAAGAAAGATAGTTTTCAAGAAGGAGAGCAGTATAGGGTCATTTTCAGATAACTGAAAATGAGAACTGTCTTCACTACCCGGATTACCATACATGTAGCTAAAGAAGAGGCATGCTCTTCCACACTTGTGGTGGGGAATTTAAAAGCATCCACAGCAAAGACAGTGAAAGACACAGGCAAGTCTGAACAAAAGTTGAAGCAGTAATATGAAGTCTCCAGTAATTTCTTGGAGGTTTAATTTTTTTCCTTAAGATATATCTAATATGTACAATATATCACTGAGAAGATTCACTGAAGCAGTGCAGGGCCCTTGTGTGTTTAAGATTTTAAATAGTGGGTTTTCATATTATAGTTCATTTGTTCATTTCTAGAGAAACCACAGATTAAAGGGATGTAGAACAGATTATAAACAAGACTACAAGAGACTGGAGCTTAAATATATATATATATATATACATATATATATATATATATATATATATATATATATATATATATATAAAACAACTACTAAACAGTAGCCAAAGAAGTGGAGGAAGGAGAAGAGAAAGGAAGCCAAGATAAAACAAAAACTCAAACAAAATTGGTAGAATAAAACCCAAATATATCAATACCTACAGGGCCTATGGGCATACCAGTTTACCAACTCTCAAGTTCTGGTTCTAGACATTTCAGATTTAAAAAAAACCAAAAACTTAACCACTCTTATTTATAATAGACATACTAAATTATAGGGAAATAAGGTAGTTAAAAGTAATAATTTAAAAATACATACCAGGAAAATATTAAACAAAAGCTGAGCCTTCAATTAGTAGCAGGTAAGCTAGTCATAAGTCAAATAAGTATGAAGGTGCCTCTGGACAGAAGAGGCTCCGTGTAACACTGGAAGTCCACACAGCAGGCAGAGGTACCTACCAGCCAAACTTTAAAATAGTCTAGAAATGAGCTCAATTACAGAAACCAATATCCACTAAGGTAGTAGGAGATTTTTAGTGTTCTCATCCCATTAATGAAAGGATCACTCAAATGATTACTTTTACATGCAGGGCAAAGAAAATACAAAGAAAAGTCAAGATACAGTACCAAAAAAAAAATGTGGAAGTACTTGCCCAAGGGATGGAAAGAACATCAAAATAACATAAAGGGCTAGAGAGATGGCTCAGTGGTTAAAAGCACTAATAGACTCACAATCACACCCTCTAACGCCCTCTTCTGGCCGCTGTGAACATCTACACTCACATGCACATACACACATACATAAATAAAAATAGATCTTAAAAAGAAATAACCCAAGTTATTTCTGCAAATCTGCAGAGGCTCTCATTGCTCCAGAATGACTGAGCATCAAAAGAAAACAATAATAATAATGGATCACAAGTGACGAAAATAGAATTTATTATCTATATTAATTAGTCATCCATTTATAATTAACCATTGTTAAAATTTGATCATAAGCAAATACTAAGTTTCTCCTTTCAATAGAATGGCTATTAATAAGTAGTAGTGCAGGTTTTGGTTCGTCAAAGACAAAGAACAGCAGATGATTTTCAAAGGGACAAGGACAAATAGTGAGAAGAAAATGTCACCAGCAAGCAACACAGTGACAATTACTCAGACAAAACTCATCAGCAGATGCTAATTCTGGAGGGGAATTCTAATGGCTTATAAAGTATTTGCAATAGTCTCAAATTATCTCTGTCTGGGGTATTGATTAATCATCTACTGATCAATAACTTCACCACTGTGTTTATCAGCTACACAACAGAGAAGTCTTCAGACACCATCTTAAGTGATAAAAATGATTAGTATGCACAATGGTGGAATGCACCACTGACACATGCTTCCAGATGCACTAAGACACAGCCTCATGGCAATGGTAACTGCTAAAAATGCATCTCTGGATTCAGCCACGAGGATATGCCAGACAGACGGACACTGGGAGACCCTGTATAGTCCTGGCTGATGTATGTTGTGATCCTAACACTACAGAGGTGGTAGGAGAATGATTCTGAGTTTGAGGCCAGCCTGGATTACACAGTAAGATCCTATTTTTAAACATGACAAAAATAAGGAAAACATGCAGATACAAAACCCAAAAAATACATGCTAAGGAAATCATAAATAAAATTGGTTTTTAACTGGTAACAAACCAACCATGAGGCTAGTGTCCTAGATTGCTTCTCTGTTGACTGTGATAAGCACCAAGTCAAAGCAACATGGGGGAGAGAAGGAATTTATTTGCCTTATGGTTTCAAGGAAATCTAGGATAGGGGCTCAAGCAGGAATCTGAGGCAGGAGCTAAAACAGAGAACACAGAGGAATGCTGTTCATTGGCTTGCTGTCACGGCTTGCTCAGCCTGCTTTCTTCTAGAATCCAGGACCAACCGCCCAAAGTGAACTGAGAAAATGTCCCACAGACCTCCCAAAGGACCAATCTGATAGAGGCAATCCCCCAGTTAACCTGTTTTCCCAGCTGATGCAAGTTACTACAAGTTGAGTGGGAAAACACTATCAAAGCAAGTAAGTAGAACATGTCTCTGGACGGAAGAGCTTACATACCACATTGGCAATATGATAGAGCTAGATAGATGTAGCTATTAGCAAAGCTAAACAGAGTACAGAAACCAGTGCAACCAAGAAAAGAAATAAACACCAGCTCTCACAGTGGGAGAGGCTTCGGTTTCCACCCCATCAATGAATGCACAAAGCAAATGGAACAGACTGAAGAAAACAGGGAACACGGACTATCCAATGCACTGGGTGACCTTGACTGTACCCCGACCTGGGAAGGCCATTGTTGGCCCAGTTAATGGTCTAGAGGATTTGTGACCTAATGCATTGATGTTATTTTGTGATTCTGAAAGCTGAGCCTTGTATACAAAAGAAAAAATACACCACAGTATCAATGGTAATAAGCCATCATATGAGAAACTTATTCTCACTCCTAGCACTGCCAACGGATTGAAAGCAACCAATCAGGGTAAGCCATCTTTTCTCTTCTCTACCCTCCATTACCCTAAAGCTCTTGTCTACCTCCATTTTCTTACTATAACGATTGAATTTCCTGATGCCAAATCATACCAGAATTGAATATGACTTTCCAAATGTTCAAAGTGAATTTGCTGTGTGTTAGTGCAGAAATGAAGGAGAGAGGAAAACAGGAAACTAAGGAGAAAGTCCCTGAGAACCAGGCCCTCGGGGTCTTCTTTGTAAAGCGCCTCTTGCCAGAAGCCCCTAGGCTTCCTTCTGCTCAGAGCAGTACAGCACAGTGAAGCTTGCTGCTTAAGCCCTGTACAGTGTGACTCCCCATACCAGATACGGTGCTTCTCCACCAAAAGGAAACCTTTAACACTCAGAAGCCAAAGTCAGCCAGTTTGGCCATTTCTCTTGCTGTGAGACAGAGTACAAGGGACTTCTATGGCCAATGTCATCTTTCTCCTGCAGAAATCAGGGTCATGGGACTAGTACCAGAAGCAGGGCCATGCACCCTGAACAGTCACACAAAAAGAGAAGCCAGCACCAGCAGGCATTAAACCCCCAGCAAAACTATCATTGCTGCCTGATGGCCCATGAGTTTCCCAAGTCAAGAACAAGAAAAAAAATATGTTCCAGGCATGACATTTTCTTCTGTTACGCTGGCTCATAAACAATCATGATTTAAGATGTTTAAAACAAAACAAAACCACTGTAACTGTGTTCCCAAAACAATGAATACCAATGAGATTTTTGTCACGTTGCTCCCAAAACTGGCCTTGTGTTTTCTCGGATATTTTTTCCTCTTTGTTTTGTGAATTATGCATTCCTTTGACATCAAATAGATGTCCAGCAATGATGCTGCTCTCACTTTGTGGGTACCAGAAACAGTTCCATTATGTGTCTGCTTATGTATGCATATTGTAGTATGTGACTGTTATATATGCACAGTTTGTCCCTGAGGGTACAGAGGAACCTGCGAACCAATCTCTTGGGAAGAGAGGCTGGGAGGAGCTGGGAAGGACAGATCTTCTTTACTTTGAACTCTTTTTAGCAACTTTGAGATTGTGTACCGACGTGTACCAAATGTGTATCTCACATTAAAAAAAACAAAGTTAAATTGATATCTAAGACTTGTTTTTATCTCAGAAAACTATGTTATCTGAGATACTTTCCCCCATTTTACTAACTTGAATAATACGTTTTAAGAGCATACTTCATCTTTATATAAAATTAGAAAGATAATCATTAAAATTATACATTACTAAATATCTTGCTCAGCTTTCTGTTGTGATAAACACCATGACCAAAAGCAACTCAGGAGAGGAGGGGTTTATTTGGTTTACAGGTTATAGTCAGTCAGGCAAGGAATCTTGGGAAGGAACTCAGAGCAGCAATCTGGAGACAGGAACTGAAACAGACACCAGGAAGGACCACTGCCTACCAACCTGCTCTCAACTCACATTCAGCCACCTTTCTCATGCAACCCAGGCCCACCTGCATAGGGATGGTGCCGCCCACAGTCGGCTGGACCCTCCTTCATCAACCAGCAATCAGAAATAATCAGAAAATGATTCCACCAAGTCTAAATTAGGGAATGGTTAAGTTTATTGAGGTTTCTTAAAGGATCTCAGAAGACTCAAAGGGAGACACATTACTGAAAAGCCCACCCCAGCCTGGGTGACCATTCATGGAAGCTGCATTTCTGGAACTCCCTCCTGACTTGCTGGTGATTCTATTGAAAAGTCTCATCCCTCTGCAATAGTGACTGCTCACATAACCCTGGGGAGGAGGCTTGTGGGTCCTGTACCTTTCTGACCTTCCCAAGTCTGGTGTGTTTCATTAGCTTCTCTCTTCCTCTGGGAATAAAGGCTTTAATTGGGAGGAGATGGCTACAAAATAGGAGTAGGGGGTTAGTGCATGTGTGTGTGTGTGTGTGTGTGTGTGTGTGTGTGTGTGTGTGTGTGTGTGTGTTTGTAATCCACAATCTAACCAGACAGAAAGACCCCCAATGAACACTGGCAACAATTGCAGTTAGAAAATAAAGAAAGGTAGGACAAAGTGGGTATATCTAATGGAGAAGTCAAGAGCTTTTGGGTGGAAAGTCAGGGGGTAAGATGCTTCTTATGCAAGCATGAGGGCCTGAGCTTCGTCTCCTGGAGCCCATTGAAAAGAAACACCAGAGGTGACGTTGCATGCTTGTAAACTGCGCCCTGGAGAGGTGGAGTTATAAGGGCTGCTGCTAGCCTGTCTAGCTGGATCAGTGACTTCCATGTCCAGTAAAAAGACCCTGTCTCAGAAATAGAGTAGGAAATGATTAAGTGAGACATTTGACATCACACACGCGCGCGCACACACACACACACACACACACAGAGGCATGCCCATGCACAGACATAGATACACATAGAAACACATAAACACATACATATATGCACATCAAAGAGAAGGAAGAGGGAGGGAGAGAAGGAAAGAAGAAGAAGGAAAAGAGGAAACTTCAAAAGCTTGGCATAGTGGCTGCTCTAGGTGTAAGGGGACATTTCTGAAGGCATCCCCATGTAGAAGCATCTGTGTGTTAAAGGAAACTCCAAGGCCCATCAGGCGAACCAGGGTAAAACCCAACACAGTCAATCAGGAGTAACCTCCAGGCTCATGACTGTGAAGAGTACAGGTCAAGGGATGCAGCAGCCTATGGTCCATACCCAGGAGCCCAGGGACCAGGAGCTCATATTGCCTGAAGAGGGGGCCCAGACAGCCCTACCCCTGACTCCTGTCAATCCCATTTCAGGTTGCCAGAACCTCTGGCTCCAGTTCTTATGTTTACCTCCTAAATTATCCCCTCACTTCTACCCTGGTCTTCTATTGTGCTCCCAACAAGATATCTAGAAGGATCCATTAAGATTCTAAATCCCCTTATATGTCCCCCATTCCTTTACAAGACCTCATTTTTCTCAGAGTTCTCCTAACTGAACCCCTAACAAACCCTGTTTGCTCTGAATCCTCTGTGTCCTCCACTCTCTGACCTCTGTCCCATAATCACCTCCCTCCAGCTACACTGGTCTTTCTACGGTCCTTCCTGCCTCTCAAGGACCATCCTGCCTCAGGACCTTTTGCACTTGCCCTCAAAGAGCCTGCAAGTTACCACATCCCTTGAATGGGGTATTTGTTCAAATGTCACCTTTACAGTGTGCCAACCTGCCCAGCTCATCTAGAATCGCTGCCCACCCATGCCTCTGACCTCTGGACCCCTAGTCCTGGTCTGTGGTTCCTGCTTCCCATCCTCTCCCACTTCTTTGACTAGGCTGTGCTTTCCTTATTTGCTGAGATGTTTGTGTTTGTGCTCTGGATACGCTATTGCTCTCCAAAAGCGGTGTCTGGATTGTCTGTCATCATTATTGTTTGTTATCTGGAGTGATGAAATCAAGTTCTTGGTCACAATCTGGGACAAAACAAGCATTCTATAGACATGCAGTAACAGCCTGGGACAAAAAGAACATTCTATAAACATGTGGTAAGGGGAAGAATTGAATGTCATAGTCAGGCGTGGCAAACAGAGAAACATGTTTCCATCAACTTCGTTTCCCTTTCAGCATGTGACTAGGCAGGGCTTCATTACAGCTGCTTGCTCTACCAGCCTGCTCTAAGCCTGTAAATATACTCATCACATCTATCAGGTAAAAGTAAGAATGAGAAATGTGCCCCAAAACTAATTGCTGTTGGGGCATCCTGTCCTGCATCCATTGTGCAGAGGAAGTGGGAGGGATCCACAGAGTACTCTGTGTCTTCAGAGATCTTCTCATAGTGTCTCTGAATGAATAGTCATCCAGTGTCCTTATGCACACCTCACATAATAGGATGAACATTGGAGAGGCCAAGGATATCCCACTGGAAAATGCTTTAAAGGAAGGGAGGCACAGACCTAGAAGCGTGCCTTGTAGCTGAACCTGCCTTACCAAAGCCATCACGGGTGCATGAATGCTGAACAGATCAAGCCCTTCAGAGAATGCCTTGGTATTTACTCCGTTATCATCAATGCTCTACCTGTCACTATAAAATAAAACACAAGAACAATCCACTCTATGCAATGATGCGACTCAGTGGATCATATAATGAACCTGAAAATGCCACCTAGGCCAGGAGACAGAATGCTAAGGGACTGGAGAGATGGCTCTGTGGGTAAGGCACTTGCTGAGTAAGCATGAAGAGCCAAATTCAGGTCCTTAACACCCATGTAAAAGCCATGTAAAAGCATGCATCGGTAACTTCAGAGAAGGTGAATCATTGGACAGACAGAATTGCCAAAACATGAACTCCAGGTCCAGTGAGAGATTTTCTCAAAAAGGAAGGTGGAGAGCCATAAAGGAAGACAGCAAACATTGACCTCTGGCCTCTTCACATATCTACATATATAGATGCACATATATGCATGCACCATACATACAAAAATTAAGTATGAACCAAAAATAAACAAAACAAACAAAAACCCAAAAAAACTTAAAAGTGCTCAGTATGTGCAAAGGCCTGGGACTCCACGTTATGTGAAAAGAAGTGTTAGAGTTAAATACAAAGGAAGGTAAATAAGAGTGTTTGAAGCTGAACAGCTAAGAAGAACAGGGCTGGGAAGGTGGTCCCATAGACAGTGGCTAGTCCTATGAAGTGCCCCACCTCACATCAAGGAACAGGCATCTTTTTCTTCCTTACAATGGACCTAATGACAAATCTGAAGCTTGGTATCTATAATCTCCCCTCTCTCTCACTCTCTCTTTCCATGGTGTGTGTGTGTGTGTGTATGTGTGTTGTACATGCTTTGTTCATGTGCATTCAGAGACTCAGGAAATACTTTTGAAATCCATGTAACTTTTGAAAATCGAACTCTGTGCTTTAATTTGCTTTCTTTCAAATAATAGCTGTGTGTCCAATCTTCCACTATCTCAAATACACAAGGGATGAGAGAATCTGAATACTGCATAATTGCACATCTGTGTTACTGCTTCTCTCTCTCTCTCTCTCTCTCTCTCTCTCTCTCTCTCTCTCTCTCTCTCTCTCACACACACACACACACACACACACACACACACATGTGTCTCAGAACATAGACTCTGACACCTACAGCTATAATTACTAAAAGCAAGAAACACTCTACTTGTTTCTCAATGTTGGACCATATCATTTTTACCATATGTCTGTGTGTTATATATGCATATTTGAGTGTGTTGACATATGTGGGTGCACATATAGAGTAGGGTTTACATGTACTTATGTGCATGTAGAGGCCCAACATTGACAATGGATATATTCCTTGATCACATACTCTCCATCTTTTATATTAAAGCAAGGCCTCTTGTTGAAGCTCAGACTTTCTGTTTCCTCCAGTCTAACTAGCCAGCCACCTCTGGGGATTCCCCGTTTCTGCTTCAAGTATGTATTTTACAGACGGCCCACCATACACGAACTATTTATATGGATGCAGGCAATCTGACCTTCAGTACTGAGGCTTGTGCATCAAGCACTCTATCCATGGCCTGTATCTGAACAGTCAGATGGCACACATGCTCCTCCTCTGACCCCTAAAGCCCACATTTTTCAGCTTGCTGAAGTCCTCTGCCTGGTCACTTCAGTGAGCAGCAAGCTGCTTAGTGGAGGCACTGTCTAAGGAAAGTCTCCTGAGACATCTGAACGCTCCATAGGGAAGACAATTTCTTGTGTCCTTTTACACTTGACAGCCAGTTTTATTGGGTGAAACGTCTGTATTCTCATTTCTCTCCAGAATATATTAAATGTGTCACTCACTCCATTACCTTCAGGAGCAAAGCATCATGGTCAGAGGTGTGCTGACAATGATGTTTACTTCCTGTGTCACTCAAGTGCTTTTCCTGCCCACAGGATCAAGAATAGCACCCTCCTTTTGTGTGACATCCACTCATTTCGTTAGGACATCTTACTATAGGTTTTCTGTGGGGTCTTAGCTATATAATTGGTCCTTCAATGTCTGTTTTAAATTTTCTTTGAAATGTGATTTTTTTTTTCAGAGCTTGGTTCCTGGGGCATCTTTTTTGGATGCTGCTACAATCTATATTTTGGGTCCTCTTTACCCATCTCTGGGAACTGCCATGTTCCCTGGAGCATTTTCTGTCCCCCCCATTTCATGTTTATGTAAAAGCCCCCGCCCCTCCCTTCCTCTCAGCCTCTGACTCCTGTTGATTTGCTCTTATTTTCCTTCTAGCTTGAGCTCTGCTGAGATGCAATTCTTTCTTATTTCCAATTCATGAATTCTGCCAACCCATTCTGAGTTTTTCTCATTTGTATTGTGTATAACTATTTACATGTTTTTAGCTCATTTTTGAAAAGGCATGTTGTAGCTTTGATCTCTTTATTTTTAGCATGTTTTTCTAGGGACATTATCCTGCCACTTATTCACAGAGGTTACTATAGAAACTACATATGAAATTCAGTTTGGATGATTTTTCTGTTGCTCATCCTTGTATGAATTCAGCTAACCTGAAGCTTTTAATCTTTATATACTGTTGCCCTGGTCTACTTTGTACTGCTGTAAGAGAATAACCAATAGTGATTACCACATGAAGAAAGGAAGTTCATTTCACTCATGACTCTGGAGATCCAAGAGCATCGTGTGTGTCCCCATCTGCTTGGCTCCATGAAGTCCTCTGGCTAAATTACCACATGGCAGATGGCATCACGAGCATGCAAGTGAGGTATGAGAGGGAGTGATGGTTCACTGACTCAAGAAGAGACAAAGATAAAGAGAACAGGCAATCTTTTAAAACAACCCACTCTCCTAGGAGCCAGACAATGTCCCTTCAAAACTACATTAACCCCAATGACCTAATCACTTTCCTCTCAATTCCACCTTTGAAGGTTCTACTACCACACTGGAGGCTGCATTTACAACATGAGAACTTTTGGAAAACACATTCCAATCATATCTAACCCATAACAATCAATGCACACATGCATAGGCACACATATTATAAATTTGCTAAGATTTTTTTTCTAGTGTAGGTGGAGTAATCCTATCCTGCAGCCATTCTCAAATAATTACTCACAGTTTTAATATTAACTACAAATGCTCAGCCGATAGCTCAGGCTTGTTGCTAACTAACTCTTACATTTAAATCAACCCATATTTCTTAACTATGTTTTTGCCACAAGGCTTGGTCCATTTTTTTCAGTATGGCATGTTCATCCTGCTTCTCCCTGAATCTCCCAGGTGACTGATCTGACTCTGCCCTTCCTCAGCCCATCATTCATACTTTGTCTTTCCTGCTAGACTTTATCCTGTTCAGCTATTGGCCAGTCAGTTTGTTTTTTAAACCAATCATAGTGACATATATTCACACAGTGTATGGAAGGATTATTCCACAGCATTCTAGCTCTGTTTTCTTGCTTTGATTTCATCTAAATTATCTTTGCCATAATCTTGGGGCATCTGAATGTCTGGTAATGCCAGTTGGTAGGACTACTTGGGAAAGTTTAGGTGTGGTCTTGCTGCAGGAAGTGCATTACCAGGAGTGAGTTTTGCAGAGAGTGACCTAGAAGTAAGGCCTGGTGTTACACTCTGAAAACCCACTCCTGGTAATGCACTTTCACCATGCCTGCTACTTGATATCATGCTCCCCCACCATCATGGACTCTTATCCCCCTGGAACCCATAAGCAAAGATAAACTCTTAGTTCCAAAAGTTGTTTGGTCATGGTTATTATAACAGCAACGTGTCACTTCTGTGACCTGATACCTGATGAAATAACTTAAAGAAAGGATGACTGACTTTGGCTCACGGTTTCAGGTAGTCACAGTTTATCATGGCTGAGAAGGCATGACAGCAGGGGTGCCTCATCTACGGCAGTGGGGGAGTATGGTGGAAAGCATTCACACAGGGCAGTAGGAGACAAAGGATGAAGAAACAAAACCAGGTGTGAGGATCATTTTCAAAGGCTCACAGCCTGTCTTCCATCTCTATCAGCTGGACCCCAATTCCTAAGTTCCCACACCTTCAAAACAGCATTATGAGCAGGGGATCATGTATTCAAAACATGGACTCAAGAAGGATAGTCCAGAGTCAACTACAGCATTCAGTATCTGGTCACCAAGGGATCATAACCATCTCATAGTGCAAACTGCTTTCTGTCTACCTTCAAGAATCTCCATATTCTTAATAGTTTCCATGGTATTCAAAAGTATACAGAACATAGTCTCCCTGAAGATTCAAGGCAATTTGTGAACCTATGTAAAAATCAAAGAAAGTTACATATTTCCAGTGGCACTGGATAAACATTTCATTCCAGAAGGGAGAAATAGCATAAGCAATAAAAGTTATAATTACAGCAAGACAGAAACCCAACAGAGCAAAAATTAAGCCCTGGAGCTCCATGCTGTCATCCAGGGCATATGGTGGCATGATGTGAGCATGCTTTCAGCCCAATTCCTATGGCCTTGCCATTTACTATACATATATAGCCTCTCTCTTGGGCTGACTCACCTCATTGCATTCAGATTTTCTCAGCAGACAGTCCACATTCTTTATATTTATAACAATCTAGGCTATCTACTGCAACTTGGGCTCCTTCACAGCTTCATGAATTGCTCTGCTTGGAATTCTGCATGTGGAATCAAGCACTGGCACATGTTACCTGATTTCATAGCCTTTCCTGATGTGGGATGGTCTTTCTGTACAGTGTGAATATGTGTTACTATCATTGGTTAATAAAGAAGCTGCTTTGGTCTATAGAAAGGCAGATTCCAAGCAGAGATACAGGGAGAAGAAAGGTGGAGTCAGGGGAGATGCTGCAAGCCACCACCAGCAAGATGTAATAGAACAGGTAATGCCACAAAGCCACATGGCAAGACATAGATTAATAGAAATAGGTTGAGTTAAATTGTGAGAGATAGTTGGAAATGAGCCAGAGCCACAGGCCAAACAGTTTGTAATTAATATAAGTCTCTGGGTAATTATTTTATAAGCAGCTTCAGGACCTTGGGCAGGAGAGATCTGTCTAGATCATGGGGCTAGGTGGAAGAGAGAAACTTTTGACTACACATTCCAAATCTTGACCTCAGCCCCCATGACTCCACAGCTCTTGCATCTGTATGCCAGGAAAATCAAGACTACATAGATGATTCTGTGGCCCACTTCAAGACCATGATGTATTCTTCCTCTAAGACTATGGCTCCAAATAGTCTCCAAGCCCATGCCTGGCTGAATCTTAGAAAATGCTTTCTTAGGTATTCTTGCTTGAGTGGGTAGCCTGCGAGCTTTCTCTTTTGAGGTTCTCTCTTTCCAAATGAAGAAGAATTCCAGCTTCAAAGACATGGCTTCCACTTAGAAAGGGAATTCCTTTCTAAGTGAGTGGCATGTAGACATAACTCCTTGGTTCGGTGACTATTTATGACTACATGGAGTTGACTGTTCTTTAGGTATTATAAAAGTGACTGTTATCCAGGTGTATTAATTAGAGTTCTCTAATAGAACTTATAAAAATGAATCTCTCTATATATACATATACTTATATATGTTTATATAAAGGGGATTTATTAGAATGTCTTAATGGCTGTGGTCCAGGTAATCCAACAACAGCTGGATATGAACAGAAAAAAATCCAGTAGTTTCTCAGTTAACAAGGCTGAATATCTCAGCTGATCTTTAGTATACACTGGAATCCTGAAGAAGTAGGCTACACTAATGCCTGTGAAAGAAAGGGCCTGCTAGCAAGGTGGGGGCAGGCAGGCAGGCAAAGAACAAAAGCTTCCTTTATCCATGTCCTTACATGGGCTGTCAACAGAAGTGGCCCAGATTGAAGGTGTGTCTTCCTGTCTCAAGATCCCTATTAAAGGTATGTAAGTCTTCCTACCTCAAAGGTCCAGATTAAAAGAGAATCTACATACTTCAAATAAAGCAAAATAATAATAATTATAGTAATATTAATAATAAAATCAATCCCTCACAGGTATGTCCTCAATTTTAGGATTCTGGTCAATTACAGATATAGTCAAATTAACAGCCAAGAAGAATATCACACCAGGCATCTTGGTGGTGACTATGATCTGGGTATCATGAAGTTGACCATTATCCAGGTATCTCAGAGTTGACTGTCCTCCAGGCCTCACAAAATTCAGAATTTTCCTTCCTTCTGGCTGAAATGAAATTCATTTAAAACACAGCATGCTAACAGATTTGATTTATTTCATTACCATCTAGATTCATATTAAGTAAGTTATGTTAATTATTCTTGAACAGAATTTCAAGGCACAGAGAGAATGGCAATGTTTTATTATTGGAGAGAAAGAATCAGGGCAAGTTTTTAAAATATCAAATTAGTGATTAAGTAAATGAACAGAGTCTTAGGATTCCAGAAATAGCCTGAGCAGATGGAGTCCTCTTTGGATCTCAGTGCTTTTGCATTGCACTTTCTTTAAGCTGAGCTCTTCATGCTGGAGAATGGTCTTGTTTAAGCAGGGTGCATCTAGCCCCTGCAGAGATTGCTTCAGTCCTGCCCTCCAGGACCTGAGAGCATTGCCTGGCAGAGTCCAGGCAACCACTTTTTCCAAGTCCTCACAAAATGCTGAGGCCTACCCAAAGCAGAGGCTCCACATCGAAAAAGCTATGCAAGATACCTGCTATCACCAAAATTTGATGGCAATTAATTCAGTGGTCTTGTCTCCCACCTTCTATTCCAGCTCCATCACAGAGAAACCTTCGCTTCCCTGCATGAAAACTTTGAGCAACCTCTACATTTCTGCTCTCATAAACAATTAAATGGGGGTTGTCCTGAATCCATGGTTATTATACAGCTCTGATGTAGAAAAGACAGATTGTAGAAGTTCATTCCTAGATAAACTCACATCTGCATCAGCCAGGATTGGCATAACATAGCAGCAGGCGTGGGGTGGCTGCAAAAACAAATGCTCATTGTGTATCAGTTCTGGAGGCCAGGGCTTCTAAGACAGCAAGTAAAGAATGTGTTTTAGACCTCTACCCTCGGCTTATAGAAAGTCCTCTCCTCCAGCTCATCCTTTCATGTACTAAACTACCTCTTTAACTATTTGCTTATCCACTTACCATATAATTATCAGTTCTTTCTTTCATATATCCATCCTTCACATATCTTCTGAGGACTCAATCAGGATCTACAAAGCATCATCTTACGTATTAAGAACACAAGGTTAAGAGAAATTGTTGTAGAAAGATTTCCAGGCCCGTTTGGGCCAGAAGTTTGGACCTTACCCTCGGCGGCTTTTGTCTCTCAAAGAAATGAATCAGATGCTTATATTAACTTCATACTATTTGATCTATGTCTCAGGTACATTACTAGCTAGCTTGTTCATCTTAATTCAACCCATTTCTAGTATTCTATCTGCCACGTGTCCCGGCCCATGGCTCACCTGCATTCTTTATATGTCTCTTCCTCGGGGGTCAGATGGAGACTGACTAACTCCACCCTCCTTCTGCCTGTCTCTCCTCTGATACTCCACCCACTTCTATGGTGCTCCACATAGGCCAAAACAGCTCCTTTATTTTCAGCATACAGAGAACATTTCCACCACAAGAAATACTCTATGCTCAGGATGCTCACACTCTCAGAGGTAAGAAAAAAGTATACACAGATAGTTGTTCTATGTGACAAAGGCTGAGTTAGAAATGTGGAGGTAACTGCATTAAGAAGGATCTAACACTAACTACACTTACCTTCATGGTTATTATATGGTGTACTTTACACAGATTATCTCACTGAGTCATTGCAGCAGTTCTGTGATGTGCATATGATCATCCTCCTCCTCACTTTATAGGGGAGACATCCAGCAGCAGTATCAAGCCAGGACTTGATCCCAGGAGCTGCCAGAGGAACAGGAAGGCAAGCACTGGGAAGTGGCAGTGCATGGGAAAGTTGAGAAGCCATTTGGGGAGAACTTTTCCTAATTTCACTCCCAGGAGACTGGCCCTGATCACTAACATTCATCCAGATGGACACCCAACTTCTGTTCAAAGGTGCTGAGCTCATTTACCTGCAAAAGGTTGATTTTTATGCCAATTCACACATCACATGCTAATTAGACTTCATAATAGCATTGAACCCCAGAGTTTGTAAAATACTGTGCCTGAAGGAAGATTATATCTTTGTTCTAGGTTAGTGGAATCCAGTATTCATTGCTTGGCATCACCAAGGACTTTCAGAGCAGGCACTGACCCAGGGTAGGACAGTGATGTCCCATGCTGCAAATGTGTCATGTCAATCAAACTGGCTTCCACAACTCTGGCCCCACATTTCTAAAGTTTGCAACTTGCTTCTAAGGTTACAAATGTCTTTCAATAATGCAGTATGGGTGGATGGATTGGTGGGTAGATGAGTGAATGATGGAAAGATGGATGATTGGTAGAAGGATGGATGGATGGATGATAAAAGGATGGATGGATGATGGAAATGGATGGCTAAATAGGTTGATGGGTAAGAGAGATTAAAGTTGGGTAGATTGATAGGTGGATGGATGAATGGATTAATGAGTTGATGGATGGAGAAATGTGCAGGCAATAATTTATTTTATATTCCAACATTGGAACCATCAAGAGCTTTGTCATGTCTTTTTGGTTGAAAATTCTAAAATTTATTCTGGTCCCAATATTACTCACCTATAAATGTCTGGAAATTACAGAAAGTCTTTGGAACTTAATATGTTAGTCAAATTGAGCTTTAAACATGCTAAATTATTGCTTCATGATCTTCTATACTGAGAGTGTCTTTTACAGAATCATAAGAAACTTTTAGACAGGTGTGATGATACATGCCTGTGATCCAAACCACCATCTGAGGTAATAGAATTGTGAGTGTAAGTCCAGCAAGAACCTATCTTCCAAGACCAAGTAAAAACAAGGGAACTTAATGCTCTGAAAGACACATGATGACCTTTTAACAATACAAATGTTACTGTTCCCAAACAGCAATGATTACATTCTACTTCCTGTAATGGTAATTCTTAACACTTGTATGTGAAATCCACAAGCCATGGGTTTTCACATGATAGAAAAAAAAATACATTTAAAATCACCCAAATAAAAAAACAACAGATTTTTAAGACAAAGTAGTAGAAATCATCCCATTCTACTGTAATGTACAGTCAATATCACTGATTTCACATACCATTTGGCTAGGTTATGAGCCCAGTTGTTTGGTCTAAGTACATAGATCCTACTGTTAAGGTATTTTGTAGACACAATCAACACTTGTGGACAACTGCCCCCATGATGGGCTGGATCTCATCCCATCCTTTGAAAACCTACTGAGACAAATCTGAGGTTTCTAAGGAGTAGAAAATGTTCCTCCCCTTGGGCATGGCTACAATATGGTCTTAGTTAGGTTTCTATTGTGTAATAAAAAACAATGACCAAAAACAACTTGGGGAGGAAAGGGTTTATTTTATCTCATAGCTTGTAGTCCATTGTGGTGATTTGAATGAGAATGGCCCCCATAGACGCATACATTTGAATGTTTGGTCTCCAGTTAGTAGAATTGTTTGGGATGGATTAGGAAGTAAGAACTTGTTGAAGGAGGTGTCTCATTGGAGGTGGGCTTTGAGGTTTTTAAAGTTCACCTCTCCCTCTCTCTGTCTGTCTCTGCCTCTGTCTCTCTCTCTGTCTCTCTCTCTCTCTCTCTCTCTCTCTCTCTCTCTCTCTCTCTCTCTCTCTCTCTCTCTCTCTCTCTCTCTCTCTCTCTCTCTCTGCCTGCTTCCCATGGATCACGATGTAAAGCTCTCAGCCAGTTCTCCAGCTACAAACTTGCCTGTGTGCTGTCATGCCCCCGCCATGATGACATGGACTAAGCCTCTGAAACTGTAAGCAAGCCACCAATTAAATACTTTCATTTATAAGAGTTGCCTTAGACATGGTGTCTTTTCAATAGAACAGTGACTTCAGCATGTGTTATCCAGGGAAATCAGGGTAGGAACTCAAGGCAGGAACAGGAACATGGAAGCCAAACACAATACAGAGGCCACAGAGAAGCTCTGCTTACTGGCTTGATCCCTTGTGGTTTGCTCAGTCAGCTTTGTTATAGCATCCAGGACCACCAGTCCAGGGGCAACACCACCCATAATGGGCTGGATCCTCCCACATCCATCACTAATTAAGAAAACGCTCCACAGGCCAGTGTGACGAAGGCATTTTCTCAATTGAGTCCTACTTCCCAAATGACCATAGATTGTGTCAGGTTGTCATAAAGCTAGCCAGCACACACATCTGCTCTCTAGACCTCCCAAGTGACCACCTGCACATGGCATTCCAAGCCCTGCCATCACATCACCAGTTCCTTATGATAAATCCCTTCATTTATACATTCATACCATTTATTATGTGTCTCTAGAGAAGCCTAATTAATGTATCATTTTCAAAAGGACTAAGGAAAAAATTAACTCCCCCCAAAATACATAAACAAAATTCAATGTGCATACATACTCATTCTGTGAGCAAAAGAGGAGAACGCATACCAGCATAGCAAGAGCAGGACATATCTTGGATCATCGTTTATTATGGAACACAGTCATATAACCCAGGATATATAATATCTACCTGGCCAGTCACAAGCAGCACAGTTCAGGGCATCTTTCTTGGGACTTTCTCAGAGAAACCAGAATAAAAAGCCAGCTCCTCCTCAATAATCATACAGAGTAAGGTCTATGCCAGTGCATGGAATAGGGGTACTATGGTGGCCCCCTGAGGATGAAGAGCTGTCCTCCAGCCCAAGATCACCTGTGCTCCTGGCCAGCTCCGCTTGCCTTCCTGTGGGAAAATACGGATTGCCACTCTTGCCAGAAGCGATTGGAGCATCGTGTCCTGTGCCAGACACTAGGGTCCCTCTGGTTGCATTAAAGCCACAGAAGCTATTCAGTCCTCAGAGCCTTACTGTAACCTGGAATGGCTATGACTCTCTTGACATCTGAGCATTTGGGGTAGAAAATGAGCAGAATGCCCACATGAGCTGTTCTGGAAATCACCCTGCCCCAGGCTTAGAAACATTCTTAAAAACCAAAGCAGTTGGAAATTTGTGTTTCCTTCAAGAGCAAAGCACTGCCAGAATTAAAGCATTTTTCTAATGTGATCAAATCCCAAGGCTGGGATTTTCACTGAAGAGGGGAAGCCCTGAAGGTACATACAAATTTCCTGCAGCTACTGTTACAAAGTACCACAGACAGGCGGGCTTTGCAGGAACAGAAATGTATCCCCTTACAATTCTGGAGGCTGGCTGCTGAGAGCAAGATGTGGGCAGAACCTCAACCCTCTAAGATCCTAGGAAGGATTCTTCCACCCTCCCCCAACTCCAGGTGGCTACAGGTCATTTACCTAAGGTGGCACCCTTCCAGATCTCTGCTTCTGTCCTCACATAGCCTCCTTCCTGGGTGTCTGTTCTCTAGTGTCCTCTACTCTCTCACCTCCCCCTTCTGATAAGGACCCCAGCCTGATTGAAATGGGGCCCACGCCACTCCAAAATGGTCTCTTCTCAATTAATTATATCTGCATCAATCCTAATTCCCCATAAAGAGGCTACATCATGAGGAACTGGGGGGAGTGGGGAGGGATTTGGGCATATGGGGGCAGATGAATTTCATTTCCTTAATAGATACTATGTTTATTCTAAGACATTTCACTGTCGATGGCAAAGCATTTATCAGGGTAAGTGTTCTCCTGGTCAGACACCAAAACCTGCCACTTTCTGCCTCAAGCCACTCACTGCAGCATCAGTGAACCTTTGTGAAGAAGAAAGATGTTAACCACAAAAGGAGACAAGAACTTCATGCAAATCCTTGGAAGAGAGTCCTGGTTGTATCTCAGGGGCTACCCAGGGAGGGTCATATTCCCACCCTTCACCTCGGAGACAAGGCAACACTGACAGATCTGAGCAGGATTAGCCCAGTAATCTGCTTTGCTCTCAGCATTACATTAAACCAATTCAGAAGTTGGGCTGCCTCCCCACTGAATGATGGATGCAGGAATACAGGTTGCCATTGTGTCTTGCTAGGGGAGATAGCTGTACCTAACTCTCCTTTCTGTAATAGGTCAAGTTCTTTTAGTTTTGTTAAGATGGATGGATACAGAGAAGGGGGAGAGATTGTCTTATCAATCACCCAGTCAGTCTCAGAGCTGGACCAACAGCCTGGCAGAGTCTCAAAAACCATCCCCAAGATTAATGTCTAAACAACAGTTCCTATAGCTTGTGGTTAGAAGTTGGAGGCAATGACTTCAGACCAGCCTTCCCAATGACAAAGTCTTTGTGCATAGAGAGCAGGGAGACCCAGGCATGGACAGCAGGGCTTAGAGGCAGCCAGTCTCACTGAGATGCCCTATCCCTGCATTGACCCTTCATCTTGCACTGAACTCTTTATATTCAGAATCCCATAAACCTCAGTGCCTCTATTTCGGTCCATCCCAGACACACCCGTTGACCTTCATTCTTATACAGCAGATTTGCCGCTCACATGCCCAGGACTATCCTCATTCTGTCCATGACAGCTCTTCACAGCACCTACCCTACAGGGCACAGTTATTATGGAGACTTCAAGAGCAATGTATTCTCAGTTGTTTCACGGCCCTGTAGTTTAGCCCATCTGAATTTAGTTATCTAATTCAGCAGATTGTGACTAATAGTTTTCAAATCAAGAGAAACTGAAAGGAAGCTTTCCTTTGCCCTCCCTACCCCAAATCCTTGTCCTTATAACTACCCCTAAATCAGGAACAAATAATCCCTAAGACCTTTGGCTCAACATAAATATCTCAGGTCTCAGAGGACTTGGGTGTGACTGTTTGAGAGTGTCTTTCACAAGAACGGGACAATTTCTCCCTATGTGTTTACTACTATTCTCTTCCCCTCCCTACTGACTTCTCCTACCTCAAGAAAATTCTAGAAGGGAAAAATGAGGTCAGCCAAAAGGATATGTGCAAGCGTGGGGACCCACAAGGAACCAGTCCCAAGTACAGACTGGAGAGCCAGAGCGCTGATAAAAGAGATGATGTGTCTCGAGACCTCGCAGCTGCTCACTTTCCCACAGCTTGCCCTGCACCCCTCCCTCCCTGGCTGCAGCTGCTCGAAGCACAGCCTGGCTTTGTGGAAACAGAAAATTAGTGAGTCAAAGACTCGGGAATTAGAGCAAATGTGTTAATTAGATCTGCATAGAGGTCTGTGGAGGCTGCCAAGTGGCCAAACTCCATACCCTCCCTGTCCACAGCAGGCTGGTCACAGTCCAAAATTCCCCGCTCAGAAGGGATCTCCGTGGTACAGGGAAGTGGGGAGCTGAGCGGGGAGCCAGCTCCTGCAGCTGAGGTCACTCTCAAAGCCAAAGGCTCCACCCACCTCCCTATGACAGTTAAGAAGCCAAGCCCTTGAAGGAGTGTTAGGGTGCTGGACTCCTGGTCTAGCCTGGCTCCTCACACAGCCAGCCCTGTGTTCTTTTCCAGAGGCCACCAACTGCCAAAAGGGGTCTTTCTCCAGTGGCCATCACCTCCCTGACATCTGTCTTGCCTCAGGAAGAGACTCTGAGCCCCCTGGCCCTGGTTGGAATACAGAAGCCTCTTTCATTTTGGAGGTCCCTTGCAGGCTGTGGGAAGAAGAGGCCCCAGTGAGCCTGTGGTTGGGGTAGATCTCAATATGTGTGATTTTTTGCCTCGAGTTTTGTCACATAGCATGGGGATGGGGGGGGCAGGTGGGAGGAGGTTAAGGATGCTGTCAGCATGCTACATGACTCAAAACCATCCCTCAACAAAGAGTTATCCAATAAACCAGTAATCAAAATGCCCATTTTTTTTCCCCTGTGGGCAAAGAGCTCTGCCTTGCAAGATTCTGCCAGCAATACCCACACACACACACATAATACAAGAAATACGGGGGTGGGGGCACAAGCTGCTAATTATTCATTCATTTGACTAGGATTGACTTGGCGCCAACTATATGCTCAGGACGTTTCTTCTTAACAATGAAAGAGACAGACAAGTTCCAGCTCATCTGGAGTTGATGTTCCCCAGAGGCCTTGGGGGGAAGACAGAAACCACAGGAAGAAAGGCAGAGACAAATGCCCGACCCCAAGAAGGACCATATGGGGAACTACAAGGGGTGGGGTGCCCCAGGGGGCCCTGAAATGTCTAGCTTTGATCTGGTGGTCAAAGAGGGCCCGTGAAGAGGTGACATTTATGTTGAGATCTAAACCACAGTAAGGAGCCAGCCTCAGAAAGATCAGGAGAAAGATCAGCCTCAGAAAGATCTGTTTTCTAAAGAGAACAGAGGAGTCTACGAGGCATAAAAGGGCATGATGAACAAGGGGAAGGCCAGCACAGGGAGGTAGGAGCTAAGAACATACCTTACCTTCTGCATACCAGCCAGGAACAAGAGTTTTGGAGTTTCTTCTCCGAGCAAGAGCAGGAACTATAGGAGCTGAGGAGGAAGCATAGTTCATATTTTTAAAGAAGGTGGCTGGTCTAGTCTGGCTCCCCACACAGCCAGCCCTGTGTTCTTTTCCAGAGGCCAACTGCCCAAAAGGGTCTTTCTCTGTGCATGTATGTTGTGGATAAACTGAGCATTCCTCAAAACAGACACATTAAAGTTCTAGCCATCTAGTTTCAAAGTGGTATCTTCTTTAGAGAGGCTTTACTGAGGTGACCAGTGAGGTTATCCATGTGAACTCTAGAGCAGTGAAACTGGCAAAATATAACAATAGGGAGACTCACACAGAGAGGTATACAGAGGGGATGTGAGGTTTTGGGGTTAGGGTTATGGTTAGGGTTAGGGGCCTGTCCATGTTGGTTCTATTGACATGGGGCATTTGTCTCAACTGCCTGGCAAAGGCCTTATGGAGCAGTCTGTGCTCTGAGAAATACTGACCCTCAGGAAAATTCTGTCACTTCCCACAAGGTATACAGATTAGTAGTCTAGAGTTTGGACTCTAAGTGGTCTGCTCTGAGGTGGCCTCTCCACTGAGAGGTTGATGGCTGGGACTCCATTTATAGACAGGCAGTTTGTCCTCAGCACTCAGACCAATCAGGAAGCACTGATGTGCTCTGACATCCTCTCACCCTCACCCTAATCCATGCCTGGAAGATCCAGATTAAAAGCCAAGGCAGAAATAAAAGAGTGCAAATAGCCCAACCAGCTTGCTGGCTGCCTTTGAATTGGTGGAGGCCCACTTTGAGCATAGAGAAGGGCCATCTATAGCCCAGATTGTTTGAGCTGGCTGCCTTTTCACACTCTGGAGGTAAATGGAGGGGAAATGCATGCACCATTCAGTCATGTGACTGAGACAAAGACCAGTGATCAACTCTCTGCCTGATAAGATAACTCAGTGGATAAAGGTGCATGCCACCAATCCTGATGTCCTGAGTTCAATCCTCAGGACCCTCAAAGTGGAAGGGAAGAACTGATTCAAGTTGCCTTCTGACCTCCACACACATTCTGTGGCGTGTGCACTTACACACTCACATGCACATAATACATAAATGTTTGCAATACATTTTTAAAAGCATGTGTACTCTCTTGGTTTTCAACGAGTGACGTTTTAAACTATGATGCATTTGCAAAATTTTTCAGTTATTCCCACTGTAAAATTAAAAAATACATATTATTTTAACTTGTAATGATTTTTTTTGAAAGAGGGTCTCATGTGTGACAGGCCAGTCTCGAAATCACTATTACCCTGAGCTTCTAATCTCCCTGCTTCTCCCTTGAGGCACTGTAATTATAGGCATGTATCACCATGCCCTGGTTATACAGTGACGGGGATCAAACCCAAGGCTTCCTGATTGCATCCTTAGTCCCTAAACTTTTATTTTTCTAACAACTCTAACAGCTAGAGTCCATCCCAAGTGGTTTCTGATTGTTATCTTGTTTCCAAAGCAAAGCTATGAAATGCTGCTGCTGCTGCTGCTGGGGGTTGCTGTTAATCAATAAGGAATCCGGGACAGAACAAGAAAGGTTAGCAGGTCCAAACCCAGACCCCATTTCATTCAAAAAAAGATAATGGAGGGAGTGGGGTAGGGAGGAAAGAAGGAAGACCCCATTTCATAAACACATTGCAAAGATTCCTAAGCCTTCTGTTACTTCTGCCAATCCTCCTGCTTCCCACACATTTCTCTCTCTTCCACTCTGCATCAGCATCCCTGCAACCTCCTTCAGTGCAAGCCTGCCTTCAGGGCTAATAGTCAACAAGTCCTTCTCTTTGGCTCAGGAAATTACTGTGTAGCCTATTAATAAACATGTTTCTATTTTTGGATAAAGTTATTACTCATAGGAATCAGAACAAACAGGTTCATTTGATCTTTGGCAAATAGTATTTTTCAGGAGATGCTGAAGTCCTGAAAACAATTAGGAGCAGGACAGGCCATAATGAATTATGCAGCAGAAAATGGATCTTGTCAATTCTGGGGCCTCTAACTTGCATTGAAAACAGATTAAATGGGTTCCTGTAGGGAAACCTACACTGCCAGAAGACCCTGGCTTCCAGCCTGAGTTGAGGGTACCTTGGGTAGAAATATCTTTCCTGAGTCTTTAGTACCTATTTATCAAATATGTCTCATATCTGCAACCCTGAGAGGCACGTTCCATTATCTACTACTTTGACTTTCTCTCCACTATAAGAATCCCACCCCTTGCTTACACAGCCTTGTATCACCATTTAGCAAATTACACTTTTATCAGAGCCCTATCTTCTGCTGTACACCTAGTCAGGTACCACACCCTCGCTGAGACCCACAGCCTGACAATTAGTTCTTCTCATCGAGCTGCCAACAATGCTAAACTTCCAGAAGCAAAACAAGGCTTCTAAACCTCTCTTGGTTAGTACCGTCTAGTTTCAGCACTAGACAAAATCCCAGGGGCAGGGCTTTAAGGGAATGTAATGGGAAAGTGTAGGGAACCAGGAAAAGCAGTGGACATTTGTGCATGACTTTTTCTTTATACACACACACACAGACACACAGACACGCATATGCAGACACACTCACATACACACAGACTTGTGCTCAAAGAGAGTTAAAGCCTCAGGTTCAAGAGGATGGGAGTATAACATCCTTTGGGGACACTGCTCTTGTCCAAATGAGTGAATCTCCCTGTTCCTATCTGCTGTCCATCCTTCTTTCTTTGATTCTTCAGAAATTCCTTCTTGCTGTTACCTTTTTTCTCCCTTAGGATCATCTTCATAAGGAAGAGCATGCTATGATCCCTCTCTTTCTTCCAATATTCCAGCATGAGTTGGGGGAGGGGTGCGCACAAGACCCCAGTGCTAGCCAAGTCACTACAGTCAGTGGCTGCTATGGAAGAGAAGTTCAATGTTCTTCAGGGGTAGGGACACTAACGGTGCTCAGACTGCAGTGGACAGTCTTTCACCCATGTGTATGCAAGCAACACTAATTAGATTTAGTAGAGAAGAGTAAGGTAGACAGACAGACAGACAGATGTTAGATATAAGACACAACACTGGGAGGGGCCTCATTGGAGGTCTGATAACTGTCTGTGACTCTAGTTCCGGGGGAGACAACGCCCTCTTCTGGCTTTCACAAGCACTTACATTCACGCACCTATCCATAAACGATACACAAAATTTATATTTTTACATAAAAGAGAAATGCTTTCATATAAGAAAAGAGAAGCAAGACACAGAAGGCAAAATATAGACAGCGAGACAAAAAAAAGACAGAGAAGGTAAGTAAAGACAGGTTCACAATCTATCTTCCTCCACCAGGTTCTACCCTATTTATGTCTCTTCTCTAATGTCTTGTTTCTCAATCCACTGTTTCCTCCTCACCTTCCAGCCACTCCTTTACTCACACCAATTAGACATTCATCCTCACTCCTTCACCAAAACAAGTCTAAAAATTCTGATCTAAGAAAACAGAAAGCTACATATCTAAGTTTGTGCGCCACAGTCTTGCCTGCTAGTCAGTGGGTTCCGCAATTATAGCCCTTGAATGGCCAGTCCAGTCCATATTTTACCATCACTTTGCCAAACTAAGTAGTCTGCGTTAGCTCCTCGTTCATTTGACTTTCTCCAGAACGTGAGCCAATTCATTACTCTTTACCCTTCCTCACTTGGCATTGCAGCACCATCTCTCTGCATCTGCTGCCACATAGCAAAAGATGTGGTTGCTATAGCGATGAGCTACTAAAACTGGGAGAGGATTGATGGCATGCTGTGTTGGGGAGGCTCATTTTGTTGCTTATAAGAGGCATCAGTCAGGGTTCTTGGCTAGAAACAAAGGAACTGGATGTTGGCAATTTTTAAGCAAAAATAATAATTCTTGAAAAGTTTATGGCACTAATGAGAGTTCAGAAGCCTGGACTTGAGAAAATTGTGGGGAAAAAAAATGAAGCTCTGGATAGTTCAGTAATAAATAAGAGATAATGAGAGACAGCAAATGTGAGCTATTCATCAAAAAAAGTTGGATCAAAGAGAGAATATGAAAGTAGCAGCCAGGACAGAGTAGATGAGAGGTCAGGTCTCTGGAGTGAATGGATAAGATGCAAAACAATAGCAAGGAAGGTGTCTCAGAACACAATGAAATTGAACTAGAGATTAATTAACAAGGGAATTAAATTGGGAAAACTTCTGTAAAAGCATGGAATAATGATATCAAACAAGACGTATTTAATTAACTGTGGATCCAAAAGAAAGTTGCAAGGGATCTCAGAAAAATATTTTTAATAAATAAAAATAAACACACATCAAAACTTAGAAAGTGTAGCTAAAGAGATGCTCAGAGGAAAAGTAATAGCTTCACCATGCATGTGTCAGGAAACAAAGATTTTGATAATGAAAATCAATAATTTGCATTTTCTTTTTGAAAAATATATAAATTTGCAAAGAAAAGAGTAAGGTAATCCCAAAGCCAGAAGGGAATGATGATGGTGATAATAAAGATGATGGTTACTATGGTAATTTGAAGACAGAAATTACCAAGGAGAATCAATAACACTAAATTGTTCTTTACAAGAGACAATAAAGAACAGATGTGTTGAGAAGATATGCAGTAGGGTTGTGGGTAGAGTCGGTATTGGCTTTTCCTCCAGTTTCTCAGATAAAATATACTGAGAAAAGCAGTTTGGGGGAGAAAAAAATTTATTTGGGCTCATAGTGTCAGGATGCAGTTCATCATGGTGGAAAGTCATGGTAACAAGAGTTAGAAGCAGCTGACACATTGTATCCACAGTCAGGAAGCAGAGAGAGATGAATGCCTGTGCTCTGCTCACTTTCTCCATTTATAAGTTCAAGACAGTGCCCAGGGAATGAAGCTACTCACAGTGGGTGGATATTCTTACCTCAATTAACCTAATCAAGATAATGACCCACAGGCATGCCCAACATCTCCAAACGATTCTAGGTCTCAGTAGGTTGACAGCTAAAACTAACCATCATGAAAAATAAGGTAAGTTTAAAAAAAATTGTTATTATGACATAGTGGCTCACTGAGAGCCCAAGCTGTGGTATAAAGGTGAAATGAAGAACCAAGACATGAGGTGACCTTTGTAGATAAGAAGAAAGTACCCACCAGAGACTCAAAGTGTTGAACCACACACAAAGAAAGGGCCAGAACCTCCCTTCCTGTCTCCTCTGCAGACTCTCTTGCTCCTAACCCTCCTGTTTATTTAACTGCTATTTGAGGACAAAGGAGAAAAAATGAAATACGAAAATCATAGTCCCTGCTTAGGGCTGCCTTGTAGATGCTGAGCTCTGGAAGATCCTTAATTCCCAGCAAGGTCTGAGATATAGCAGTCACACGTCTCTCCTCAGCTGAACTCTGGATGGAACTGATTTCCCACAAGAGTCTCTTCTGTCATTCCAATGTCTTGCCTTTTAGTCTAGGGTTGTCTAGGGACTGGTATTTGCCCCGATTAGCAGAAGTCTCAATGCACAGCTGTCAAAAAGGGTCAGTATTTTGTCTGCAGACAGCCCCAGAGCACAGAGCGTCTACCAGCCCAGCCACACTGGTAGCAATTCATTCCTTCAAATCAGTAGCCACAAAAGGTGACAAAGGTTTTCTAGCTCAAGGCAACCATCTAACATGGGATCTAAAGCTCTTCTCCAAATGGTCCCCACTTTTTTCTTAGAGACCCCTGGTCTCTCCTGTACTCAGGATGAGTGTCTTGCAGATATTCTGCCCTTCTACTTGTATTTGCGTGCAGTGTTATATAAAAATGCTAAACCTAGCAGTGTCCATCTTCCAGGGCATCCAGTGCTGTACAGTTCCTCATGCTAATTGGTTTCCATGCCAGAGAGTTTGCACTGTCATGCTGCAAGACTCTCAGGGTTGTCATGGGAGTGAGAAGGGCATCATGGGATCAGTTTCCCTTGGGTACCCTCAACAACTCTGATTCTATCCCCCACAATCAAGACTTGCAGAGAGCAATACCTACAGCACAAGGCCCCTTAGACATGCTAATGTCCCACACTGCTATTCCTGCTTGCTTGTGTGAGAGCTGGCTCTTTCTTAGGTGGCACATTAGCTCCATGATGGTTGTTCTGGTACCTGAAGTACAGACTCTGCCTTTATCATTTCTAATGGTCCATACTGGATGTTTAGTATCACAAGTTTCAGAGACCTATAAATGTCTCTCCAGTCATTTCCACCCAGGCCAGAGGGGTAGGGTAGCATTGCCCTTGGATGCCTATGATTGGTACAAACATAAACCTTTATTTTCATGAAAGGTTGTTTGTGATTGATCCAAACAGAAACCCTCATTTGCATGAGAAGTTTGTTGTGATTGGTTCTCAAACCCCTTCTCTGACCATACAAGCAAGCTGTTTCACTCCATTGACAAGCTGGTTAGAAGACAATCTCCTGTGCTGTCTTTTCAAGGTATTGCAGCATTAGAGTCCCAAAATGCTTCTCTCAAGTGGTCTTTTCTGGTCTGGACCACATTGGCAATATGAAGAAGAAAGATCAGAACCAACAGAGCAGTCATTGCAACAGAGACGGGTGCATCCCCAGAAGCCACAGAGGAGCAGCCTGCATGCTAAGCTATAGAGGCATCAGAACAGCTGAAGAAGCAGCAGTGAGTCTAGCTGCAAAAGCAACAGAGCCACTGGCTACATTGATAGCTGCAAGGGAGGCAGAAAAGCAAGATGGCCGCCCAACCACAGAAGAAGTAGGAGCAGCAGCTAAAAGGCAGCTAAACTGCATGGGAGGGAAATAGAAGGTGATGAGTGGAGGGTGAGAGAAGGTGGAGAACTGAGGCTGGAGAAGGACCAAAGGCTGTAAAGTGTCAGGGAAGTGAAACTGAAGGTTCTAGTCACTGAAAGAGCTCCAGAGAGTTGTTGAGTTTTTAGGGCCAAGGGTCTGAGACACTATAGACTTGGAGCTGTACCACTGGCTGCCATCAAGGCCTAGGCCAACCCAAGAGTTATAACACTAACAAAGCTAATGCCCCCAGTACCCTATACAGGGGCTACAAAAGCTGACAAAGAACAGTCCTTAGTTCAACTTTGCATGCAAACTCTATCCTGGTAGGAGAGGAGGATCCCAACCAGCAGCTTGGAAGCAGAACTTCCCTCTATTCTCCAAGGCTTGACATACTGAGAAGACTAAAAGGCTCAGTTGCCTCTACCGTCTTCTTTGAGGCCTGGATGAGGGCCATGTGTATTCTTGATGTTAGCTGTTGAAAGATCTGCCAAGGAAGAGTTGCTGTCCTTTTGTTCAAAAGAAAAGCCCTTGGGTTGCATCAGCTTCTGGCACCACAACATTTAGGTGTGGTGCCTCTCTGTTTTTTTGTGAACAACCCTCTTGCTCATTTTAGTCTTTGTCATGCATCTACATCACACTTTATTTAATATGTTCCCCATTGCCTGGTGACAAGCTAGAATGAGCAGGGCAAGGGGAAAGAAAGGGGAGAGAATTCACACAGGGTTTGTCCTGACAAGAAATGATGGACATCTCATGGAGGAGCGATGCAGACACACTTTTCAATCAATGGCTACACTGGAGCAGCCTGCCCAAGGCATTTCCAGTGATGGGCATAGGAGGCAGAGTCCCTGCAGCACAGTTCTCAAGAAAAAAATAATAATGACACCACTGCTGGCCCCATCCCTCCTGTCCTCCTTCCTGTGAGGTGGGTGTCTTTTGGAAACATTGGCCCTTAAATATGGAATAACAGAATTCTAAGATATGAAATATGACAAATGATGTCCCCTGGCCCCAGCTGAGTGTAGTTCACAGTCATACTGTGCAGTGCAAGCCCTGGACTGTGACCATCTGCAAGCCCAGCATATGTCTGGTGTCTGGGGCATTGAAAAGAAAATGATTGCCCTCATCAATTTTCCTTTTAAGGAACTTTTCAAAAGTATTTTTTTCCTTCCCCCAAAGTGCATTAGGGCTTTTCAGTAAAAATGCTTTCTTGCATTTCTCACACTAGTTGGAGTGGAGAGGCGGGGCCTCAGAGATGTCCAGTTTTCTCAGGCACTGGAAACAATACCAGGCTGTGTTCCAGTCCCAGCTGCAGGCTTGGACCCAGAACAGGTCCCTCTTAGGGGTGTGTGCCACTTAACCTCTTACTGTCAATGCTCCTGCCTTAAACAAGAGTGATGGCATCCTTTTCACAAGCTCAAACAAAATGTCTCTGAGACATGTTAATAATCATGAATCTGGAAAAATGGATCAGTTAAAAACATTTATTGCTTCTGAAAAAAAATCTGAGTTTGATTCTCAACATCCACCTTGGGCAGATCACAACTATAATTCCAGCTTCAGGGGACTCAATGCTTGCTTCTGACCTCCACAGGAATTCCATTTGCATGCACAAACTGCACACCCAAACACATACACATTTTTTAATAAAGTTAAAAACTAGAAAAAAAAGTATCAATAACCATGCAATACAAAAGTTTGAGGAGATGGCTCAATGTAAACATACTTTCTGGAAAAGCCTGAGGACGTGAATTTGGATCCCAGCACCGACTTGTACATGCCTTTAAATTAACACCAGCCTTAGGGCAAGGGGTAGGGAGAAAAGACAGAAAGGTCACTGGTACTAACTGGACACCAGTCAGTCAGTCTAGCTCCAAGTTCAGTGAGAAACCCTGTCTCAGGGGAATAAAGCAAACAGTAAGAAAGCAGGGCATCTGACATTCGCCTCTGCATGCACACACAAAGAATACACACCTGGATATAATCCAGTGCATACAACACACACACACACACACACCACGGAGGAGGGGGGAATGAGGGAGGGAGGGAGAAAAGAAGAAAGGGAGGAAGGAAGGGAGGGAGGAAGGAAAATAAAAGGAGAGAGAGAGCGAGGGAGGAGAGAGAGTGCTAACATGTGATCCGTTCATCTTTTTCTTCTCTCAAGCCCTTTGCTGGATCAGGTGCGCTCCACGCAGCCCATATTTCACTTCCGTCTTAATAATGTAGCTGTGCTTGGTGGATTCATTGCTTTGCTCAGCAAAGCCTGAGCTCACATCACCTGACAGGCCACATGCAGACTCAGCTCTTTCCTAGTGGCTCAGGCTCATGGGGATGACAGCCATGCACACACGGGGAACAATGGGATTGCCGTGGTTTCAGTGTGTTCCCAAAATTCAGGCACTTCACTAATTCAAACACTGATGGTATTGGGAGTTGGGCTTCTGGGGAAAAGTGTGACCAGACTGGTGGTTTTAGAAGAAAAGGAGAGATCTGCAATTATACACATCATGTGGTCCCTTGGTCCTGCCATAAAGCTTTTGCCAGATGCTGTCTCCATAATCTTGAATTTCCCAGACTTTAGGACTGGAGATACTAAACTTCATTATAGTGTGTGACATTCAGTTAAATGAGAGAGAGAGAGAGAGAGAGAGAGAGAGAGAGAGAGAGAGAGAGAGAGAGAACCAGGAAATAGCTTGCAAAATGGATATGACTGATCACAGAGCCGTTGCCAACTTGACTGGTATTGGGGTCACCTAAGAGACTATGACGGTGTTTCCAAAGAGGCTGAACAGAAGAGGGAAATCCCATCCTAAATATGGGTGGCATGATTTCATGGGCTGAAAATTCAGACTAAAGAAGGAAGATGAAGAGGAAGGAAGGAAGGAGAATGAAAGAGAAAAGCTAAGGCTGGGGGACATGACGGTAAAGTGTCTTCTGTACAGGCATGAGGACATGAGTTCAGATCCCCAGCACACTTGTTCATGCACAGTAACTCTAGGTGAACAGAAAGAAGCTGATCTTCAGAGCTCAGTGGCCAGTCAATCAGAGAGGGTGGAGTCCAGCAAGAGACCCTGCCTCACTCAAGAGATAAGATAGAACATAAAAGATAAACACAACATTGATATCTCTCTCTCTCTCTCTCTCTCTCTCTCTCTCTCTCTCTCTCTCTCTCTCTCTCTCTCACACACACACACACACACACACACACACACACACACACACACACACACACCATCTTGATGATCACCAGCATGCAAGCCTTTGTCTTCCTCTGTTTCCGTACTGCAGATACAATGTGACGGTGTCTCATGCTTCTGTCTCCCCGCCCTCCTGATCATGACACACTGTATCCTCGAACTTTTACCCCAAGTGATAAAACACACCTCTCCTTACGTTTTTTTAAAGGCATTTGTCACTGCAACAAAAAAAAAGTAACCCATGCAACTAGAATCCATCATCTTCTTATCCCTCTTCCTTCAAGGCTTCCAACCTGGTCATGTCACTAGGGTGACAAGACTTTGATACACCTGTTAAAAATGACTCAGAAAATAGTCTTTCAAAATAAATAAGTCATCTATGAGGAAGCACATTCTAACCCCAATATAACTATAAATGTATAGAGTTGGCGATCCACCAGGCCCTTGCCTTCCCTCAAAGGGACAAAGTATGATTCAAAGCAGAAGCAAAAGCCAAAATTATATTCAACTAGATTTGGAAAGGCAATTGGCAAATGAGGGTTTGTTTGTTTTAATTTGTGATTGGAAGTCTTCATGTTGCAAGAATTGCATGAATTGGTTATGTTACACTGTTTGGCAGGTACTGGGTTTGGCACAGAATTACTGGACCAACATCCATCTTCAGAACCACAGGTCCTCATCAATCAAGTAAGATGTTCTTGCTTCAACTGGACACAACTAGTATCATCTGAAAAGGGAATCTCAAATGAAGGGTTGCCATGATCGTGTTGGTCTATGGTCATGTTGGCCCTTGGCAATAGACTGTGACCTGTTAGATGAAATAAAACCTTCTTTCCCCAAATTTGCTTTTGATCATGGTTTTTTATCATAGCAAACAACAGCACACTCTGAGACAAAGAGACCTTTGCTATCAAGAGTCGTCTCATACCTTTTTAAAATAACATAATTTTTAAAATTCATGTCATCAGTTCTTTATAAGGAAAAAAATCTACAAAACACGTGTTGATCATATTTCTGTTGCTGTGACAAAATACCCAAGGCAAACAGCTTAAGGACACAGATTTGCTGGCTCTTAGTCCTGAGTTAAGATCAGTCCTGAGTTTAAATAAATCCTTTGTTTCATTATTTCTGGTCTTGTGTTGAGGGAGAGCATCATGGTGGAGAAGGCTGATGCAGAGCCAAGCTGCTCACTTCACAACAGCCAGGAAGCAGAAAAAGATAGTTAGGCCAAGAGACCAGAGCTAAAGTAGATTCCTCAAGGGCATACTCCGAGGGCACACCCCAGAAAGATGTTCCTTCAATAAACTTCTAAAGTTCTGTCCCTATCTCAATAACCCCTTAAGCTAAGAACCCATCAGCAGGTTAGTCTTCTAATGAAGTCTCAGCCCTCATGAGTCAACCAACTCCCAAAGGTCTCATCACTGCTATGCTGGGGCCAAGCCTTCTATAGACGGATGCTAGAAGGACATTAATAACTAACTTGTAATAGTACATCATTGTTTGGGCAACATGTTAAAAGAGAAGCAGAGAAAGACTTACGGAGGCTGTACCAGGTAGATGCTTCTTCCCTGGTCTGCTCACTCTAGAAACTTGTACCCTAATCAGTTTGCCAGGTAGAGCCCTCACCCTGTCCAGATATCTGGGTTAAAACCCTACCTCTTCCTGTCTTGCACTGTGAGCCAAGTCCATGACTCCCTTTGGCTTCATTTTCCCAAGTCAACTTGAAATAGTGGTGTCTAATCTCTGAGCTGCTGAAGGAATTCATTGTGACCGTGTGTGCTTAGCCCAATGGCACTTGCTAAGAGCTCGATACAAAGTAGATAGTATTATTGATTAATGTTCCCAGAAGGAGTCCTTCAGACACAACACTTTACCAAGATAACAGAAGAATATTGGTATAACCAGAGGATACACATTAATTATCTCACCTAAACATGATCTTGTCTGTGACGAATGACAAATTCTTTAAAAAAAAAAAAAAAAAAAAAAAAAAAAAAAAAAAAAAAAAAACTTTATTTATTTATTTATTTATTTATTTATTTGCCTTGGTGTTTGCCTGGAACTGGAACTACAGACAGTTGTTAGCTAATGAAGAGAGGCACAGGGGGTTTAGGTGGGGATCCTTTACATCAGTGACCCCAGTACCTGACTGGGAAATTCTCTTATTTTATGACATACACACTAAGGGGATGGAGTGGAGTTAAATGGTCAAGCTCTTATGCGAAAGTCTCTGTTTTCTTCCTAGCACCACAGAAAACCACACACACACACACACACACACACACACACACACACACACACACACACACCTGTGATGGACCATCTGAAAACTTGTGTTTCCACCCAGAATTTGGGAAGAAAAAAGAAGGTAAAGAATCCTATGACAAAAGAAGCTAAGATTAACACTTACTTAAAAAACGAGTTGTGCTGCTGACAAGAAATGTAGATAGATGGATAGATAGATAGGTAGATAGATAGATAGATAGATAGATAGATAGATAGATAGATAGGTAGACAGATGCTAGATGATGCCAGGTAGATATATAATATATGAGATTCATGTTGGATAGATGAATAGATTATAGATAAATGATTATCCACTGAGAAGAGAACAAAGAGACATGGACAGAGACATAAAGAGGCAGAGGAGAGACAGAGAGTTGGAGAGAGAGAGAATCTCTCTCAGAATCTACCCATGGTACTTATGCCCTGGTATTCCTCATCCATTTCTCAAAGGTCACATCCTAACACCGAGGGTTCTGACCCTGTATGACAAAGTAATTTGTCTTATTAAATAAATGATAGACATCTATACTTAGCTGCCATTTGGGAAGGTTAATGTCTTAGGGTTTCTATTTGCTATGAAGAGACACCATGACCATGGCAACTCCTATAAAGAAAAACATCTAATTGAGGTAGTGGCTTACAGTTTACAGTTTCAGAAGTTTAGTCCATTATCATCACAGCGGGGAGCATGGGAGCCTGTAGGCAGACATGGTGCTGGAGAAGGAGCTGCTACATGTTGATATGCAAGAAACCAGAAGTAGACTGTGTCATACTGATTGAAACTTGAGCAAAAGAGAACTTAAAGCCCACCCCCACAGTCACACATTTCCTCCAACAAGACCACACCTACTTCAACAAGGGCACACCTCCTGATAGTGCCACCCACTTTGGGGGCTGTTTTCTTTCAAACCATCACAGTTACTGAAATCTACCGAAAGCAGATTTCTTTTCCTAGTACTCATGTCAAAGAAACACATGCACCACAAAACTCAGATTTTTAAATGTCCTCCCTACTCCCACCCTGAGACAACAGGATCATAATAACTAAGGCTAAAAGCTTGTACTTATCACCAGCAATGTTAGTGATAAGCACAGGTGTCTGCACTTCTGAAGAGCTCAGCTAACTAAACACTAGCCACACTGAATCCATGGCAGCATCCTCACTTGATCTGGAAGCATGGGCTTCCACAGTCCCCAGCTCACACTCCTGACATGTTATCACCAGGCTGCAGCATCTATTAGTCTCCAACGTGATCTCAGACAGCCACCATCTTTCTCCTTATTAACTCAGCTGCAGTAATTTATAGCCCCGTTTTGTAGGCTGCTTTTGCTAGCTCTGCTGTGTATTCTGCCACTGAGCTCAGGCCCGGAGAAATCTGTCTACAACTTGCCACACTGTACAAGTGTTGGCATGGCTGGCTTCCCATAAACACTGAGAAACTTCAGGAAGGAGAGAAGATGGTAAATAGGGCCACACTAATCTTGGCTGTCTCTCTTCCTGTGTCCAAATGTCCCCTAACTCCTACTATGCAAACTAGGACTTTATTTCCCCTCAACTCATTCTGTGTATAAGAAGACACCCATCAAAGTCATCCCTGCAAAAATATAAGGAACCACAATATGCTAATCTGCCTCTACATATTTTCATTTTTAAAGCTTGAGTTAAAGTAAAAATAGTGCAGGGCTTTTTCAAAACTGTGTTAGTTCTCTTAATAAAAAGAATGATTCCTATGAACAAAGGTGAAGAAATGGATGGACTGAAAACTTTCTGTGTTACTAATGTGTATTAATTGAAATATGTGTCTCTAACAGGAACCTCGAGTGTACGGTACCTACCACCTCACTTTGACCACAGATCTTTTCTTTGAAGGGACTGTGTAAAATGACCCAATAAGCAGAATGGTAAGCTGTTCTTTGATCTCCACAATGTTCTTCCAACCCTTGCCCACCAGTGAATGAATATTATTTTTAAAATAAAAGCACTGGATTTTTTAAAAATGTAAAGTTAAAAGGAAAACCAGCAAAATACTGCTGAACAGAGCCACTTTTGTTCACTACAGTCCAGCTTTCTGCTGTGAGTGCTGTGTCCAACTGATGAGTCCTGTAAGCAACTAAGAGAAGTGCCCTGGGCAGGCCTGTGTGGGCGTCTCCAGGAAGGAAGAACTGAAGAGTAGAGACCCTCCTGGAGTTGGAGATCCTTCAGTGGGTGTCCCAGATGTAAGAAGGGCTGAGGGAAAAGCAATGTGAGTTGCCTGGCTCTACTCCTGTCAGGGAAGTACATCTGTTTCTATGGTTGTCCCATACTTCTTCCATGACGCCTTTGTGCATGAACTGAAGACCGGCAGCTCTCCAGAAAGAGACTGTGCCTGATTTTCTGCATCAGATTGGGGCTGCTGAGGCAGCTAGCCTTACAGAATGAATAGTTCCTGCAGCATGCTCAGTGTTCAGACAGCCACTTTTGGGCTATCTGGCCCTTACTGTCTAAGTTGATCTAGTGAATCTCCTCTTATAACACAAATATGCATGCATGCGCACATGCACACGCATACTATTCTAAGGGTTCTTTTCCTCTAGAGAACATTCATCTCCCTGACAAAGTAACTCATCAGCTCTCAAGTCTTCCTGCCCACAGCTGCAGCTTCTGCAGGAGAATGGTCCAAGTCTGATCCAGTGGCTAAGTTCCAGGAGAAATCATTGCTTCTCCACCTTGACTCAGGCTCTGCCATGATCCACCCAGTTGTGGCTCACAGTAAAGATACTGAAATTGTTACAAGCAAGGGTGAGAATGCTATCCACCCCGTTCCACATCTATTCTCCTTTCTTCCTCAGGATAACCCCCTGGTTTCTTATTGTGCACATCGTAAGTGTCTTCCCAGGGTCCTTTTAAGCTAAACATGGCTCTGTGACTAATTCTTACTAGAAGATGAAAATAGAATATCTGAAAGGCAGCTTCCAGGGAACGCTCATCCAAGTTATCCAGGGCCTGCCTCTTGTTTACCCTTTCCCCTTATTCTATCATGAAGTCTGAAAGTTAGCTACATGTGAAGTTTACCCATGATGACAACCAATGATATAAAGGCTGCATCCTAGAGGTGGCATGGGGATGCCATAGGAACAGTCTATATGTACCCAAGCCTCATGGAGCCTCCACCCCAGGATGGAACCTCTCAGCATTCTCATTTTAGGTCTTATTCATTTGCATTTCTCTCTTACAAGTCCTCAGATCTATAGAACACAGAAGCTAGCTGTGGTCAGAGAGACATCTATTCACACACACTTTCTTCAACCAGACATGGGAATAGCTCTCAACATGGCCAGAGATCTGAGACCACCTGTACTATTTATTCTTCTGCTGTTTCCTACCGTCATCAGAATAGGGACACTGTGGCATCCCAGGACAGTCATCCCAGTCTGGAAGGCCAAGTTTGATGGTCAAGAAATAGAAACTCTTGTTTCTCCACCTCACAGAATCTTAGCATGATCATACCAGAACACAGAGTTGGTCATATGGGACTTAGAAGATGTCTTTCATTATTTGCATTTATGGATGCTTGGAATTATATCTGAAAGCTTTCAAGATGTCTTTCATTATTTGCATTTATGGATGCTTGGAATTATATCTGAAAGCTTTCAAGGTCCAACCTTGAAGGTACCTGGACTTTCAAGCTACCTCAGCCTTTCCTCAGGACACCCCAGATGATAAACACTCAAACTTTACCCTAGATGTGGAAAACTTCCTTTTTCTGGACCTCCCAATAGACAAGGACCATCCCTACCAGGGACTGACAATACAGCAGCATAATGTCAGCACAGGTAGCTTGGCACCATGGGAACAAGATCCTAAGGCTCAAGTGTCAGTATCTGGGATGTGGAAGAGACCATGACCACTGTGATGGTTAAATTGTCAACTTGACACATTCTAGAATCACCAGGGGGAAAAAGTCATAATGAAGGGGGGGGTCTTCTGGAACAGGTTGGCCTATGAGCATGTCTTGAAGATATTTTAACTAGTTTATTGAGGTGGGAAGTCTCCCCCACACCACCACTATGAGGACATGCATGCAATCTCTCTCTGCTCTCAACTGTGGATTCTAACTGTTAATCTAATTTCTGTTTTCTTGATGTCTTCATAATGACACTAGAACCCGGGATTGGGAGTGATGGTAAGCCCCGGCTCCCTTGTTATTTTTGTCTGGGAATTTTATCACAGCAACAGAAATGGAACTAGGGTGACCACAAAGGCACCTCTGTGTTACCTGTAGCATGTGCTACTACACAGCTCTCATGCACACAAAAGCTAAAGCCATGCACCCAGGTCCTGGTCACCTGAAATTCCTTCATACTAGTTACCCATTCTCCCAGTTATCCTTCCCATAACCAATTCAATGTAAAATTTCTCCTAGCTTTATTTTTATATCCTCCCTCACTTACATCCGGTTCCCTATGTTGACTACATTGGCTATTAGCCCAGCTATTTAGATAAAGCTGGCAGAACCTTCTCCATGCACTTACTGTTTTATTTATTGCTTATCTTCCCATCATGCTCTGTCAAAATGAGTATTTTTGTCTCACCCAGTCTTTCTTTTTCCTCAAGGCTTAGAAGAGTGCCTGGCATTTGGTAGTTGCCCAATAAATATTTGTGAAAGAAATGAGTGAGCATCTCAGACTTACTGACAGTAAATGCACTCACTGGGCCTGGTCCAGACAGCAAAGTGACCGGATGCTCTGAAAAGGAATGCTACCCAGACTTGCAGGCAGAATCTGGATGTCTCATTTCACTAGACAAAGCTGAGGACTGAGACAATGTTGAGAAGAAGAAAATAAACTACTATAGCTCTTTATGGAAAGCCATATACAATTTTTGGTGTTTCTGTAAAACAGCAAATTCAGAGCTACTGGAAATAGAGAGCCCTGGGGAAAAAGTAGTCAGGTATATGGGTAGCTTCTGAGGATAATGGCAGGGCAGAGGACAGTCAAAGAGAAGTAGAAAGGGCCACAGACAATGCATGTGTGATGTGAAGCCCTTGCCCTTCAGCTGGTTATTGAATGGGCTCACCATCCCAGCCAGGTGGCTTGCTGATCACAGTGCAGTTGCCTGCTTAGGGCAGAATCATCATTCTAGTCTAGTCACTCAGCAGGTAAGGCTCCACACTCAAGGTCATTGTCACTCTCAGATCCAATGAGTCAACCCAGGGGATCCTTTGATTCTATTCCTTATGACTAGAGGGAAAGATCATGACCATCAAGTCTGGTTTCAAGTGTTCACAGTTATACAGACTATAGGGCCCATGCTCTCAAGACTCTGGCTATGGTTGAGTGCTCTACCATTGCCAGTTCTGAACTTCCTGTCTTTGACAAGGGTCCTGAGGTTGCCTTCTGTGCTTGGTATGCAGATTAGGTAGCCAATACTGCAAACCTGTACTTGGTTATCCCAGGACTCACTTAACATCTCCATGGCTGGCACATGCAGCCTGCTCAACTACTGCTTCTCTTTATGATATGAATATGTCTTTGCTCAAACTCATCTGGGAGAAGAAGTCTTAATTTCTTCTGTTGCTGAGATAAAAATTCTCCATGAAATCAGCTTAAGGGAGAAAGGTTTATGTAGGCACAGAGTTCAAGGTATAACCCATCTTAATGGAGTGCTCAAGGTAGCAGGGGTTAATGTTACTTGTCACATGATGCTCACAGTCAGGAAGAAGAGAGTGATAAATATCCATGCTTAGCTTGTTTTCTTCATTTTACAGAGTACAGGTTCCCTTTCCCAGTGCTGAAATGTTTCTCTTTGGAGTTGATTTCTTTAGCAATTACAGCTGCTTCCTTAGTGACCTACTGTTTTGAAATTCCCTTACACCAAACATGTGAGTCTATTCTCTTTAAACTCAGCTTGACTCAGGTTTTTAGGACATGAGCAGAATAAAGCCAGATTCCTAGCAAATATATTATATAAATGGTTCTAAACCAAGTCCTTGGTCCTATCCAAAACCTGGGGACCTTGGTCTTCCTCATGTATATGTTTCTTAGCATGGTTGTCTTCCAAGTTTCCACAAGGATGGCCCATAAAGGCCAACCCTGATTCCAGCATACTAGGACTTTTTAATTCACAAAGCAGTTCCAAGGGCCTATGAATCACATTGTCAGGGTTATCACAGCCATAGCCCCACTCCTGGTATTAATTGCCTTGGTTTATTTTCCTGTTGCTATAATTTTTTAAAACTGACATAATCAACTTAAAGAGTGGAAAGGTTTATCATTGTCTCAGAGTTCAAGATATAATTCATCATGGGAGTCAAAGCAACAGGAGCCTGGAGCAATTGGTCACACTGTACCCATTGTCAAGAAGAAAGCAATGCAGTGAATGCCATACTAAGCCTCCTTCTCCATTTTATAGGGTCTAGCAAGTCTTCGAAGCCACGTATTGATTTTCTCCAGTGTGAACTTTAAGCCACTGCATTAATGGGGTTAAAGACTATTCCCTAAATAGCTATATGGAAATTTCAAAAGTGCTGTATTTTGAACATAATTGCTTTGGGATAAGAGCAATGAATGGAAACCACAGGAGGGAAAAATCAATAGAAACTGTAATACAGGAAGACCAGCTGTCTCAGTTTTTAGATAGCCCTTCGGCTCCCGGGGCAGGAGTTATCACCATTTCATGCTGATTGGCTGGCATTTTCTGGTTGTTACACATGATGGTACATATGTGACCAGAGTATGGGCTTTAGTGCAGCATAGGGTGCTGTCAACAGCATGTAGCTTCAATTACAAATAGCTTGCACATGTTTACATGCTTGGTTCCTTGGTTTGTTAGTTATTTTTCCTGTTGCGAGGACATAATAACTCAACCAAAGCAACTTGAGAAAGAACAGGAGTATTGTGGCTGCAATTTGAAGGAATAGCCTATCATGGCAAGGAAGGAATGGTGGCAGCGGAAGCATAGGAGGCAGCTGGTCACATTGCAGTCACAGTCTTGAAGTGGAGAAAGATGCATATGCATGCTCAGCTTGCTTTCACCTTTTCAGTTTAGGAGCCCAGCCTATGGGATGGTGCTGCCCACATTTAAGCATAGACCTGCCCATGAGTGTGTCTCCAAAGTGGTTTCAAATCCAATCAAATTATTGATCAAGATGAACCCACAAAAACTCAGAGGAAGCTCAACGGAGACTCTGGCACTTAGAAAACAAAGTAAATCCCTTTTATTTGGTCCCCAGGAGGATGTGGACCTGCTCCAGGTCTTTGATCTATGCACGCCTTTCCTCAGGGTACCCATCTCATTCTCCATCCACTTAGTAACGGGATATGTGTCCCTAATCTGCTCCTGTGAAACAAATGTTCTCAATTCAACAGCTCAAAACAATGAACCCTCATTCTCTTGTGAATGAACTCCCATTCTATCATGAAGTTTCACTGGCTTGTGCATTTGCATACAGTCAGGCTGCTGTTCTGGCTCAGGACTCCACACAGTGTCAGGGGTCCTGGCATTGGAAGTCTTAGCTGGGATGGAGGATCTGCCTCCAGGATGGTACATCTTTATTCACAGGCTACATGATGCTCTAGACAGAAGGCCTCAGTGCCTCATTTTTCTCAGTGGTGTCTTCTGAGCAGGGCCCTGGCTTCTTCTAGTCAGAGCAAATCTTGAGGTAGCCAAGGGAGGAAAAAAATCAATGTTTCAGAATTGCACGTAATTACTTTTTTAGTGTACTAGTGAAGTGAGGGCTCCCTATAAGGACAAGACTGACAGAAGACAGGGTGACTGTGGCCAGTCTGGAGTCAACTCACCTCAGGGCAATGATTTCTTTTCCTAACTGACAAATAGATAAGTGAGCTATACGTTCCATGACAGTAAGAGTGTGGCCTTTTGCTCCATATCTGTGAAATAGTGTCAAGTTCATGGCCTCACAGATAATAGCTGTTCACAAAATATTCTAGAGTAAATGATGAGAAATCTTTCTGTAGATTCTATCTCTGAGAGCTCATGTCATGCGTTATAAAAGGAGCACTTCACAGGGAATGGAACAAAATTCAAACAGCAAAAGAATAAAAATACAACCTTACTAATGTTCATAGAAAATGCAATCCATGGAGTTAATATGAAATCTGGTCAGTTGCAGGCACCAAGGATGGGGAGTGTGATGACTATTCTTGGTTGTCAATTTGACCACATCTAGAATTAACTAACACCCCAAGATGGAGAGCACACCTGTGAGGGATTTTTTTGCCTAATTTGAAGTAGGAAGATCCACTTCTAATCTGGATCTTTGAGGTAGGAAGACAGACCCCCTTCTCCCCTAAGGTCCTTTCTGTTGGCATGTTTTATCGCAGCAACAGAAACAGAACTGTAA
The DNA here is from genome assembly GCA_004025045.1 of Sigmodon hispidus. Taxonomy (NCBI): domain Eukaryota; kingdom Metazoa; phylum Chordata; class Mammalia; order Rodentia; family Cricetidae; genus Sigmodon; species Sigmodon hispidus. The sequence goes on along the minus strand of PVIH01003151.1, from coordinate 88,683 downwards.
TACACAGGCAGCCCAAAGAATGTGTATTACCTCCCTAGAGTAATGTTCACCCTGTCCGCGCCCTCAGAGCCCACCTCAACTGTCTGCTCCTCCAGAATCTCTCTGCTCACCCATTCTTCAGTTCCCTCTACCCCATAGGATGCCCTGTGTCCCATCCCTGACTCGCTGCAGCTAGTCTAAGATGCAAATGTGGAAGATCAAACAGAGCCTTCCATATCCAACACTGAATCTGCATGAAGTGGAGTTGCCCTAATTGTGAGGAGAAGACATATTGACATTAGCTGTCAAATAGTGTGGTGTGTGGGAAGCTAGACAGCTAGAGAACCATACCAGCTTTCCATCGCTGTAACAAAATATTCCAGATGATCTAATGATAAAGAGAAAAGGTTTTGTCTCACAGATTTGATATTTTTGTCCTGGGTCAGTTGCCCTTGTGCCAGAGTCAAGATGCCATGTCACCTAGAACAGAGGGTGTGATAAAACTATCCTTATAACAAATGAGAAGCCAAGAGAGAGAAAAGGCCCTCCCCATTCTGTCCAGGACATACTCCTTGTAACTCAACATTCCAAAACTGGACATCTTTTTATACATTGTCAATTCATATTTCTTTTGTGGAATTTCACTTCATGGTTCTTACCAGTTTTTAACTGCTCATTTTGTTTGTTTGTCAGATAAATTCCAAATATTTTTTTTATGTTTATCCATCATGCAAATTTTTAACATCTTGTGCCATTCACAGATTTATCATTGTTTTATTTTGATTCATTTTTTAATTGCTAGTAATGATGCATGAATAATTTGATCCATGGCATTGGGCTGCAAACTGCTCTTAATACTCTGTCCTAATCTCATTTGATTTTTTTTTTTCTTTAAGTGTGAAGAGTTCCATTTGCTTTTCTGGAGAAGGAATTAGTTAAATTAATCTTTTGTGGGAAAACATGAATCATTGCTCTTGAAGCAAAAAAGAAGCCCAGTTGATCATTTAAGCCAGTCCTTGGGCTGCTGGGCAGTGGGGGGGTGTCTCCCTAAGCAACTCCTGTATCTAGTGATAGCACAAGACCTAAGCTAAGGCCCCACTGCCTCAGCCTCAGTTATCTGCCACCTCCCTATCCCCTTCTCTTATAGGGTGGAGGTGACATTTTAAACAGTAGAGTGCTTTGCTGTTTTAGGACAAGGACCCGAGTTCAGATCCCAGCACCCAAAAGTGACCAGCACACATCTGTAATCCCAGCACTGGGGAGGGAATAGAAAGAGGATCTCTGGGACATGTTGGCCTCCAGTCTAGCTGAACTGATGGGCCCCCATTTAGTGTGAGATCAGCTCAAATTGGGGAAAACGCTCAACATCAGTCATGATATGTCTACATAGATAGACACACATGGACACGCACACACACAGAGTATGAAATAAAGTGATAAAAACAGTTCTTTAAAATGAAACCCTGGGGCTGGAGAGATGGCTCAGAGGTTAAGAGCACTGACTGTTCTTCCAGAGGACCTGAGTTCAATTCCCAGCAAAACCACATGGTGGCTCACAACCATCTATGATGAGGTCTGGTGCCCTCTTCTGTAAAAACTGTATGCATAATAAATAAAAATGAAACCCTTTGTCATATTTCCCCTCTTGCTCAGTACTTATGTCTCCTGGCAGTAATAAGTCAACCACAAGTTCCAAATGACTAACCACCTGCAGCTCCAATAAGCCTCATGCTGGCCCGCAGTCAACGTGAGCAAACAACCAGTATGTTCCAATCAGACCCCAGAGGATGGAGCAACCTCAAGTCCCTTCTTTCATGCTTAGGGATAGATCTATTTACCTTCTTGTTCAAATATCTCAGCACACTGCTCCTTCCCATGGCTCACTAACCAAGACACCCACTTGTGTAACCACTTTACACCTGTGTACACGGAGGCTCCAGGACTGTCCCCACCCCCAATGGCCTCTAAAATCTCTTTATTATTGTTTCATGGACTTTTGTTTTACTGAACAGCACTTGAATTAGGTAGATTTGCAAAATACTTCTGGGCTAAGGGAGGTTAGTAGCTTGTGCCTATAATCTCTGCATGAGGAGTCTAGGTAGAAGATGATGAAGTTTATGGCTAGCCTGGGACACCTAATGACTTTTAGGGCAGCCTGGGCTACAGTGTAAGACTCTGCCTCAATAAGTATATATATTTCAGTCCCCAAAGGTTTGTATTGTAGCTGTTTGAAGTTTTTATAGTGTTTTAAAAACAATTAATAGGTCTCTTTATTACCCACTAAGAAAATCCATCCCTTCAAAACTGGAGTCACGCATGCATCCGATGAACATAGACTCTCTCACACACTGTGGCCAATCAGTTGCAGCTGAGGTCCCTGTATCCACATCCTTGGAAGTGCGACTCACTCCTTCGTGTCCTGGACATACATTAAGAAGTCAGGGTCAATGCACTGCTCTTGAACTTGACTGCCTAGCCAGTACAATGTGTCAGGAATATCATTGTGCTCATTCTGACCATTGACCTCATGGGAGCCAAATCACTACATGTTAACAAACCTTGCTACCATCACCTGGGGAGAGAGTCCCATTGAGGCATTGTAGAAATCACCTTGGCCTGTGGGTCTGTCTGTATGGGGCTGTCTATATGTGACAAGACAAGATGAGACAGGACAGGGTCTAAGAGAGGGTAGTTAGGGTTAGGTCCTGGGCTGTAGAAGAGTACAGAAAGCTGTATGTAAGCATGTGTGGTCCATCTCTCTGCTCCCATCTGTGGATGTAATGTGACCAAGTTCTTGCCTTCACATCCCCACGATGATGGACCATTACAAGCCAAAGAGGCCTTTTTCCCCTAAATTGCTCTTTGTCAGGGATTTTTTATCACAGCAACAGAAGTAGAAGTAAGTTTAGTATGTTACCCTGGGTCTGCATCAGGAAGGTCAACCAATGGTTAGGGTTAGGGTTAGGGTTAGCTAAAGTCTCTGAAACTGAGTCAAAATTATCTGTCCTCTTTGTAAATTTACTATCCAGAGTACCGTGTTATAACATTGGAAGGCAGGCTAACCCCAAACCAGTTCAAATCACAGAATGCCCAGTCAATCTGCAGTCTTGATCTGAGGTTAGTGAAATGCCCATAATCCCAGCACTCAGAGGCTGAAACAAGAGGACAGCAATCTATACACCAGCCTGGGCTGTCCGAAGTCTGAAGCTAGCCCTGGCTAGATGTTCAATTATTCACTGATTCATAGGCAATGGATTAGCTGGATGGTCAGGGGCTCAGAAAGAGCATAATAGGAAAATTGGTGAGAAATATATCTGAATTCCAGATCTGCTAGCAGCAGAGACCAGCACTGAGCTGTATGACTTCAGTATGACACCATTCCCCCGGGGTGACATACTGCAGACACCAAGATCTCACAAGGTACTAGGGTAGCTAAGTCAAAAGCCTAGAGCACTTTCTCCTCCTTCCCCACCCACCCACCTCCCATTTTCTATCTGCTCCCTCAGCAAACCCTATCACCACATAGTAGAGCCTGATCTCATGCACATCTAGCTCTTGGTTCTGCTTGTCCTAGGTCAAGTTCCCATCGCTTCTTGCCCAGACCCCCACCTTCCTTCTTTTTGCACTGTTTCCATCCTCAGCCTGCCAGTCCTCTCTCAAAATGGCTGTCAGAATGTCCCTTTCCCTATGTGAACGTGACCATGACATGGTCTGTTTCAAAGGTCCTTAACTCCTATCAACTCACAGTCACCTTCTAGAGGCCTGCTAAGCCCTCTCCAGCAAAGTCCCAAGCTCTTGTCCTGGTCCACTTCTCTTCTGTCACGCAGAACACTTGGCTTTTATTGATGACTCTAGGCACCCATCTCAGGGCCTTGCATCCACTGTGCCCTCCTGCCACGCCATTCTTCTCCTCACACCACTTCCATCCCACCTGTCCATGCAGCTCCTTGCTTTCTGAGTCACCACAGAGAGCCCAGATGCTCATTCTCTAGTCATCGCTGGGTTCCAGGCTGCACGGAGCTCTGTTAACATCAGAGCTCAGGCCTGCTGTGCGCAGGGCTTACCATTGTATTGAACTGCGCCCTCCATCCCTGGCCATTGACAGGCATGTCCAAAAAAGACTGTTCACCTCATGGAACCACTTGAGGCTTCTTTCTTTCTCACTGTTTCCCAGGAAAAGTAACATGCCTGGTCACACCAGAACTGAAGTTACAGATGGTTAGGATTTACCGTGTAGGCACAGGTCCTCTGTAAGAGCAGCAAGTGGACTTATCACTGAACCATCTCTCCATCTCCCACCATCTCTCCATCTCCCACAGTCAGCCAGTTTTGATGAGGATTGGCGTATACAGGGAAGAGTCCCAGTTGTTAGCATCTTATGGGGCGCTGTACCCGTGAGTACAGCCTGAGAGTCAAGTTCATGATCTGAACTAAGTGTCAGAGCACCTCATACCAGCTACTTACTTTTCTTCCTGGCTCTCAGGGCTTTTGAAAAATCTCCTTTGGATGTTATCAGAGCTTTGAGGTTAAGAGGCAGCCCTGGAGAGCCCTTCTCCAGCCAGGCTCTGCTGCTGGGAAATAATGAATGAGCTGTTGGGAGAGGAGGCAAGTTTAATTGCCTAAGTGCTGGAGACTTTGACTAAGTGTTTGAAATCTTAGATCAGGGAGCACAGACGACATAGTGCTGCCCTCTGCCTGGGGGTCTTTGGCTGAGGGCAGCCTAGGCTGTTGTTAATAATGTGCATTCAGGAAGGAGCCTCCCCTGACAGGGACAGGAAGCAGTCATCTGGGAGCTTTGGAACCAGCAAAGCATGCTAAAAACTAGCTATTGAACACGCACACTGAAAAACCCAAATGTATGTTTTTATAACCACCCAAAGGTTGACGTACTGTTTCTAAAACCTAAATCAATAATACATCATTTTCAGCAAACGATCCATAGCGCATGAATTCCAAATCCGAGAGGTGTGGGAGGCTTCCAAAGAAGTGGGGGTTTCTGTTCCTACTGAAGGTCTCCAACCCTGGCCTGGAGAAGCTGCCACGCTCCATGGGCAGATCATTCTATTCATTTCCCAGAAACATGGGCAATGGAGAGTGAAATTGAGAAATCCTCCCAAGTGTCCATGGGTGCCCTGGTGAGGGACTGGCCACCAAGCTTTTCTTAAAACATAGAATAAAATTACCACACCCCAAATATATAACCTGTATATTCACAGCTACTAACAGTTAGTGCACATGGGCACAGAAGTGCAGTGGTTCTAGGCTTCTGCATTTTAACTGGCATGTCTCCATCTTTATTTTACACAGAAGACCTGACCAAATCTAGTAATGTTTGCTAGAGGCCATGGCCAGAAAGTTTGGCTATGAGTATCCATGCTCACTCATATTAAAAGAAAGCAGTATTTTATATATGTATGTATATATGAGTATATTATATCTATCTATCTATATACATGTATATATACAGATATATATATATATAGGCTCTGCATGATCACTAGCATGAAGAGAAAACACTTTACAAATGTAAATGTATTATAAGTGTATGCAGAGACACATCTCTACATTTATTGTATGCATGTATATATACACACATATATGTATATACACATACAGATATATAGAAAAATCAATTTATTTTATAGTTTTAGAACTGAGAAAAGTTCTTCACCTGTTCTTCATTCAGCTGTGCCCATGACAATGTCATACTTACAGAAAAACCGGAGCAAAACCAGGAAACACACAGATGTATAGACACCTGCCATGGAACACTAGGGGGATTGTGCCTGGAGAGTATGCTCTCTCTGGGTGTCAGGGCTGATGACTGAGTAATTTCCTCCTCTGGGAGACCCTGCAGGATCCTGATCCCTAGAGCCCTTTGTCCATTCTGTGAACTTGAAAGATTTGCAGAGTTGAACCTTCTGCATAATCCATCTACCATTGGATTGGCATGTGGGCCCGGTAAGAGCACCTGATACGTGTCAGTGGGCAAAGGAGATGCCCCTGTGCCTGGAAGAAATGCTGGAGAGCAAATGGTAAACAGGAGCCAAGGTTTGGAGAGACCTACCCCCTGACATTTGCATAAGGAGCAGGAAGACCCTCTTTCTGTGATTTCTTCAGATAAGTGTCTTCTTGAGTCAGGTCATTCCAACCTTGACAGTCTCTCCTTGTTTCCTAGTGAATCCCTTTTTTCTGGCATCATGGCTAATCAGCCATTCTGCTCAGTCTCTCATAGTGGGGGATGGACATGCCCCTTGGTCATTCTCATCCTACTGTAAAGAAAGGGGCTTTTTCTGCCCCATGGAAATTAAACAACACAAAAGCACTTAGAAAGAGTGTCCCTTTAAGAGTGGATCACACATGTAACCGTAGCATTTGGGATAATGAGAGCATTACCCCCATTCAAGGCCAGCCTGGGTTATATAGTAAGACTATCTCAAAGAAATAAACCAATAACCACAGAAAGAGTGGCCATTCGGTTATGTGCTTCTGGAGTCCAGTGAGGACGTGACAACCAGCACTTCATAGCAGACCACTGGGACACTGCAGGACCGAGGCAGGCCTTAACGACAAGGTTGCAACCAATTTGTCTATAAAACAGTCTCCAGTCTGTCAGGATATTACATTTACGAGTCCTCTGCTACATTTCTGTTCCCAGAGAAAGCATATTATTGCACATTTAATAAATGGGGGGGGGTGAGAAGAATCGAAAACATGTTAGGGATCATCTCAAAAGTTTCAAGTTTATTCTTTCCTGGAATCCAGTTTGTGTGAATTGTCATAATATGGATTAACAAGAATTGCACTTAATAATTACATTGCCATTGTCTTCACTGTGTACACACAACATGACACATGACATGGCACACACATAGACACACAACCAAAAATAAACAAGTAGGGGCTGGGGTGATAGCTCATTTGATGCTCTTCCTTAGAAGACCTATATCTGGCCCCAGCATCCACATTGTATGGATCACAAACAGTTGTAACTTCAGCTCTAGGGGACCCCTCTTCACACACAAAATTAAAAAAAAAATCTTTTTAGTTAGTTATTTAAATAGAATTTAAAATTTTAAATCTGTGTTTTTAGATGCTGTGTTCTCACATCCTGTTTTTATGCTTATAAATAAATGCCTAACCCACTGAACCATCCTCAGCCTTCTAATAAGATCTTTCCTTTAGAGTCCTGCTTCCATGTAGACTTTGTGTTCAGGCTCATTTGTGAATTTTTCAACATTTATTGGTCAATTAATATTCATAGCTCTTCTCCATGCAAACCATGGTACCACTTCCAAATGCGAGCACTGTGCTTTCATTAATTACAAACAAACTTAAAAGATACAACATCTAAGATTTTACCCCAAATCTTTGAAGGTTTCTCAGAAAATAAAATTGAGAAGTCTAAGGCAGGCTGAATAGTAACACAGAAGCAGCCCCCTGATGAAGAGGGGCAGGCAAGTCCCTGCTGCCTCCATGGGACTGGCAGCAAGTCCCACCCACCAACAGGCGCACTTGATTGACAGGATGAGTAGGCAGCAACTACTAATTCTACTTGAAATAGCCTTTTAATTGATGGGTCTCTTCATCAAAGCACAAAGACATGCTTCAAAAACAGATGACTGGCGAAGATAGACGCCGACTATTTTGTAACTCAAATGTCAGATCAGTTTCCCGTATGCAAATTACAGAAGTACTTTAAGTTAACGGACAGATATGACCTTTCATTATGAGGGGATGGTCCCTCTCAGTGATGGGCCTATGTTAGCTTAAAATGAAAATCTTTGTTTTCAGATGTCGGTCATTCCCTTTACAATAATTATTTTCAAACTCAACAAGAGGTTGCCTTGGGCTGGTGTTTGTAATATATCAACTATTTCCAAAACATGCATATAGACTCAAATATATTATCTTTTCATAGATTTTAAGAAACCAAGAGTATGTGAATTTATACTTGGCAAGTGTTTCAGCATTTTAACAGTTTATACATGACTGCGAAGTTTTATGTCTATATTACACATTTGTAAGCATTTATCATATTCTATATTTATTTAATATTTTGAAAAGATATATTTGTTTTTATTTTATGTGTTTGGATGTTGGCCTGTATGTACATCTGTGCACCATGTGCATGTAGTGTCCATAGGGCCTAAAAGATGATATTGGAGCCCCTGAAACTGGATTGTGAGTGGCTGTGTGGCTGCTAGGAATTGAACTCAGATCCTCTGAAAGAGCAATGTACCTACATTCTGAGACATGTCTCCAGCCACTCCTTCACTTTTAACAGTTTTAGACTCACCCATGATATTTACTATATTAGCCAATATAGCCAGCATCTCTCATTATTTCTCTGCAAAGTGAAAAAGCCCTAAAATTGCTGTTCTTGAGATACAGCACAGGACAAAGCATGATAGCAATATAAAGCTATTAGGTCCTGAAACAGACAAATCAGATTTAAATTATACTTACAAGAAACTTAGGTGAGTGCAAGTTACCTGGCTGTGTGGCCAAGCTTAAAACTCACTACCTTTATGATCTGGAATCTGAACTTTACATGTCAGTGACTTGATTTACCTAAGAAAATGTATGAACCTTTTGTTGTTGTTCCAAATACTCTGTATCTCTTCGTGCTGCATCCCTGCCAGGGCTGGCTGAATACCAGTCCTAATAACAGGTTATCTTAGCAGAAAAAAAAAAAAAACTAAAGAGAGAAAGAGCCAAAACCCTACAATCAGACAAAACAAAAATATTAATCTATGGGAACAGAACTTAAAAGTGAATACATCAGGGGACAGAATAAAAAAGACACAGGGAAAAGCTAAAAAGAAACCCACTGCAGCTATGTAAGCAGCTTTGAGGTTATGGACCCCTGTACGGGGCATGGCCAGCCCCTTCTGAAGACTGGTTGCATGCTGCTTGCCTGCTGCCTGGAGGAAGAAATGCTGCTACCGTGGCACGGGACATCTCAACTCTCCATGAATTGCTATGAGGTTCAATCTTGTATCAGTGAGTGTTTCAATATAAACCCCTTAATAAATATCAATCCTTCATATAATCAATTGCTAGTGATTAATTCCTACAATAGAGAACACCATTGGATTGGCAGAGTGGCCTCAGGAAAGTACATGGGATTATTACCACTGCTCCCAAGGAAAGCCACTGTGGATTAGACAGGCTTGACCCAAAGGCACCACAAAGTGCATCTGTATGCTCCCGTATCTTCAAAGCCATCACTCTGGACATTTTTCTTCCTTTCTTATTTTTAATGTCTGGGCTTAGGAAGTGTAGTTCCTTTTTTTAAGGCTTCCTTTTATAAGTTGAGACTGTAAGGAGTTGGCTTTGTGTGTTCTTTTGTGCACAAAAGCTATCATATTGGAAAGTCTTGTTAAATTCCAACTTCTATTATAGTCACCATAGATACAGAAGGAAAGCTAAGCTAAAAGAAACATAGGAAGCAGGGTTTGTAGCCTACCTTCTGCCTGTCCATGATAGCTTCCTGAACCCATTCCAGTGGACCGAGTCCAAGTTTTATTAGAGAACTCTGGAGAACAGAAATGTCCCCTATACAGAATAGCAAAGAAGCAACCTGTAGCTCCATCACTTCCCTAGGCTTTGGATGAAGTGTCTTTTTTACTGGGTAAGATGGTAAATGAGCTCTACCCGGGGCTCTTTTGTTCTTATGAAGAAAACTCACGGGATAAATAAAATGTACTGTTGTCTGCACAATGATCTATTATCAGTCTGTGAAAAGGTTTATGCAGAATCATATAAACTTGAAAACCTTACAAAGGGAAAAACACCAGACACAAAAGCCCACAGTGGAAGCAGGTAGTAACTGCCAAAGGCTGGAGGTTAGGACAATGGACAGAACTATATTATGGGAATTCAGATTTGCTTTGGGGATGAGGACCCTGATGATGGCTTCAAAGGCTGTGGAGGTAATTCTGAAGTGAGCTTTGGAGTGGTTAGACGGGAGGCTTAATGGCATGAGAAGAAAGAGAGAGACCATGTGGGACTGACGCCTCTCTTATGTGTGGTAAGAAGACACATGATGCATGCAGCCTTTGGAGCTGTCATATGACAAGGACAGGCCCTGGGGCTCAGAGAGATGCCCTTGAACAGCACTGTTCAGTTCTAGGACAGGAACACTGGATCCCAAGTGGGAGACATTCGATGCTCCCGAAAAAGCAGATGTTACTAGTGTGGTCCATCTCCCTTCACACCTCTGCCCAACTCTATATCCAATGGACACCTCTTCATAAAACAATGCAGCCTAAGCCCCTGAGAGTCTCAAAGGGCAAGTTGCTTCCTTCCAGTCTCCTTGAGAAAGTCCCCACCACACCACAGAAGCAAAATGCAGGCTTGACTCCACCTTCATCCCAGAAGGGAGGAGATGACTTTGTTCCTGGGTAAAGGAGGAGAAAGGGCAGAAATGTGGGAGCAGAGGGACTGGCCTTGTGCTGTTTGCCTAGAGCCTTGTGACTCTTCTGAGGTATAAATCTATCTCCCAGCAATCCTGGAGTCAGCAGTACCCTGTGGCCAGGAGTTCAATGGACCTGATTCTCTGCAGGTGACACAAACCGGCCACCAGTCATACCAGAGGCTGCTGTGGAGGACCAAGATGGTTTTGATTATGTCTGACATTCATCTGAATAAAAAGATCTATGACATTTAAATATGGAAACTGAAATTAGGCTTGCAATGGGGGTAGGCAGAATCCTTTAAGAAAAAAGTAAAAGATGTAATCCCATGGGAATTCACAGGAAATGGTTTTGGGTAAAGATCCCAGCCTTGAGGAAGAAGAGAAGGAGCGGCAAGACACACACACACACACACACACACACACACACACACACACACACACACACACACACACACGGCCAGGAGGGTTAGGAGAGCAAGGTCACCTTCATTTTAACAATAAACAACAATGGAAGTTTAGTTTTCCATTGCTGTGATAAAATTCCCTGAGCAAAGCAATGTAAGGGGAACCGGCTTTATTTGGTCCCCACTCCCAGGTTACAGCCTGTCACCCCTGGGCAGTTAGTCCCATGGCATCCACAGCTGAGGGCAGGGAGCAGTGAATGGATGAATGCCTGAGAGTGTCCATCTGACTCCTTCCAATCAAGTCCAAGCCCAGGGACTGGAACTTCATTTCACATGGGCAGTGGGTCTTCCCACATCAGTCAGCATAATTAAGATAATCCTTCACAGATGTACTCTAAATCCCTTCTAGGCTATGCTAGGTTATGTTACATTGACGATAAACTAGTGCAGAAACCCCGTGAGCCACATGCCCACCTGCAAAGGGACACACACTCACTCAAACACACACACTCATCTGTGTGCACACACACATTCAGACACACTCATGCACATCTGTGTACGCACACACAAACACACAAACACACTTCTGTAATACCTAGATATCAGTTACTTGGAGAAATACACATTTCAATGGGAGCTGAAATCTGCTGATTTTATTTATCTTTTTTTTTTTTTTTTTGGCTCCTAATCTATTTTCTACAGTAAACAAGTATTAGTTTCCAAATAAAAGAAAATATGGCTTGCTTTTTAACGTATTTTTAAATTCTCGGTGCCCATGAAGCATTATGAGAGAACGTTCTCAAAGGCAAGCTCTTCCACTTCATCACACATTTTTCAACTTCCCCTGGTGTGTTTGAAAAGATGTGGACTATCATGGAGCATTTTTTTCTGGTGTGCTCAAGGTGACAATTATTCTCTTCTGAATTCTCAGACTGTAACTGGTTTCATCAGTCACTGAGCACCTATGGCTCTGGCTGGAGCAGCTGCCTATCATTTACCAAAGGTGACAGTTGTCAGCTCATTGAGGGAAATCTAGGGAAATGTATGCCTTGGAGTTTGGCGCTTCAGCCAAGCTGAAGTCTCTAGTGTGGAGAATGAAGACTACACTGTACTTTGCACTGAGGTACTTGGAATTCAAGGTGTTTTCTTTAGTGGACATTGTCAGGACCCTTCCGGGTGGACAAATATGGCAGATGCCTTTGGCTTCATCACCAGTCTGTGCAGAAGAGCCTGGATTCTCGCTTCCTGAGAAGTTCCCATGCCCTGTTTTGCTTTGTCAGAGAAAACGCCCAGGAATTTACTGCAAACAAAAATGTCAGACTCCCCAGCTCAAGCCCTAAGGAAAGAGGCTTGGCTGCCAAGTATTTCCCTCAAAGCTTTCTCTTCTTTTGAGTTTTAATTTTTTTTTTTTTGCATGTGTGTATATGGTGTATACGGTTGTATTGTGGGGGCACACATGGATGTAGAGTGCATTTGCACATATGTATGTGTGTGCAAGCAGAGGCCCAAATTTGATGCTCCGTGTCTTCATTCATTGCTTTCCATTTTATTCTTTAAGGGCCTACCAACTGAACTCAGATCTCACTGATTGGCTTGACTGCCCTAGCCAGCTTCCCAAGAGAATCTCATGTCTCTGCTGGGATTACAGAAGGATTGCCACAGCTGTCCGGCATTTATATGAATGCTGTGGATCCAAACTCCGGTCCCCACTTTTTCCTGGCAAAGGCTTTGTCTACTGAACCATCCCCTTAGCACTAAAACCTTTCAAATGTATAAATTTCCATGGAGGCATAAAGGCACACATTTATTCCATAAGAATAAAAATCTTTGTTCTGCAGGCCTACCAGGTGTCCCATCCACTTCTGTCCTTCATAGTAGCTGTCCCAACCATGCTGGCTTCATTTCCTAGCATATGAAACCGGCACTCTTGAGATTCCCACCTTCATGGCCGGGATAGGCCAGTCTCTTGTTATCCTCTTGACTCAGGACAGAGGCTCAACTGAATAAGGGTGGACACAACTTATACTTTGCTTTGTCTTGCTCTATCTAATCCTCCATATCTGGGTATAATGTAAAATGGAAGAAGTCTAAGGGCTTGATACAAAGGTATGTTCTGCCTCCAGCAAGGATCTTTCTGCTGTGTCAGAACTCAGTGAACAAGCTGATAGAATCCTGGGGTGACCAATAATGGCCCAAAGCAGGCATTCATGAAGCACAAGTTTAATCCTTCATGGAGGAAAATATGCCATTTTAGTTTACCAAAATCCCCAATTCCAATTTTCACTTGGGCCATTTGGAACTCAGGTACTGTAATAGTTATTGTTGACTGTCAACTTGAAGATTCTAGAATCATCTGAGAGCTGGGTCTCTGGGCATGCCTATAGGTGGTCATCTTGATTATATTAATTGAAGCGGAAAGATCTGCCCACTGTGGGCAGCACCATTCCTGGCTGGGATCCTGGCAGGAATCATCTCTCCTCTATTCCTGACCAAGCTTCTGCCACCTTGATTTCCATGACTACCATGCTGGATCCCAGCACCCAGGAGACAGAGACATGATTCCTCTCTATGGGTAAGCTGGTTAGTTAGATGGGTCAAGTGCTGAGCTCTGGGTTCAGTTCATAGATCTGGCTCACTGAATAAGATAAACAGCATTGAGGGCTGGAGAGATGGCTCAGCGGTTAAGAGCACTGACTGTTCTTCTGGAGGACCTGAGTTCAATTCCCAGCATCCATATGGCAGCTAACAACTGTCTGTAATTCCAAGATCTGACACCCTTACATAGAAATACATGCAGGCAAAATACAATTCACATAAAGTAAAAATAAATATAAAAAAAGATAAACAGCAATGAAAGACACTGGTTATAAACATTGAATTATGAGCTAAAACCAACCATTTTTGCCTGAAGTTGATTTTGTCAGGATATTTTATCACAACAGATAAAAAAACAGGGAAAGAAATCAGGACAGGAACCTTCCATATTAGTAGTTTCCACAAAGAGGCTGATCTAGCCTTTGTAGCAATTTCTGTGTGTACATCCAAGAATAGAAGTCCTTCACAAGGTACTAAATGCCAACACTAAAGGCCAAAGGATTATTATTGTCATAAAACATCACAGTCCAAGCCGAACTTAAATACTTGTGAAATAGAAACTGGCTTTTATGGCTTGATTTTCCTGCTTAATAATGATTAACATTTATTTAAACTGAGGTCTGGGTTCAAATATTTGCAATCTTGTGCATCTTTTCACCTCTGCCTCTTTTACAGCCGTGTTCCTTCCCTCTTGCACAATTCAGAGGACCTCCAACGTCGCCCTGTGCCCATGCTCCACCTCCTCCAAACCTCATTGCACCAATGTCATAAGAACACTAGTCATGAGGAATCCTCTCTCTCTCCCTGGAGCCCCATTCTGGAACAATGACTCCCACAAAGGTCCAAGTTCAGTCCTTAAATTAGAATTAGGCATGTTGAATTAAATCTGGGCTTGGCAAAGAAGTCACTCCTGTCTCCCTATTTCAACTCTCCAAATAAACAAAGAAGCCATCCACGGCATGTGATTTCTTCTTGGCCAGACTGCAGGGGTCACTGGCCATGCTTGTGAATCAGAGGTAGCATCTGGTCCTCAGCCAGCTGGGTTTTCCCAGCACAACACCCACACCCCAACTTGATGACTAGCCAGTATTATCTCCCCCTTCTTCTCAGCAGCCCTCCTTAGCGAGGTCCAGGGTTAGCCCACAGAGGCTTGCCTTGCAGCGGATGATGTGAAATGCAGATGAGAGTAGCATGCCTGAAGAAAGGGAAGTGATTTGGTTTGACAGTCAAGGACTTCAGTGCACATGTGGCACAGCGACATTGTTACATCTATATTGTCCTTACAGGAAGTGTGCAAAGGGATCGGAAAGCAGAAATGCCTGGCTGAAGAGAACAGTGTGATGGCATGCATCTATTCCCTGACTCAGAATAAGCCAGTCCTGAGAAAATCTATGCATAGGTTTTACAGATAAGGAACTCTAACACACACACACACACATACACACACACACACACACACACAAAACCTTGTGACTCTTTCATGCATGCTTTTTTCATGAGCAGAATTTAGATGGAGACCGTCAAGTTGGAGGAATAACCTCCATGGTACAGCTAAAGAAAAGAGATGCCTTTAGTACTCAGAAAAGTCTTTCTTGGGTGGGGAAATGGCTCAGCCAATTAACACTTGTTTCCTAAGCATGAGGCCCTGAGTTCAGATCCCCAGCCAACCAAAATTAAAAGCTGTGTACCCTTGTGTGCTTCATATGGCTGTGATAAACTCCATGACCAAACTCAGCTTGGGAAGAAAAGGATTTCTTTCATCTTTACAACTCAGAGTCCATCACAAAGGGAAGTGGGGGTAGGATCTCAAGCAGAAACCTGGAGGCGTGAACTGAAGAGATGCTATGGAAGAGCACTGGCTGCTTACCGGCTTGTTCTCTATGGCTTGCTCAGCCTGCTTTCTTATACCACCTAGGACCACCTGCCCAAGGGTGGCGCCACCCACAATGGGCTAGGACCAGCCATATCAAATAGTAATCAAGAAACTGTTCCACAGCCTTGCCCACATGCCAATACAGTGGAGGCAATTCCTCAACTGAAATTTCCTTTACTTAATAGGTTTGCAACTATACTAGATCCGGTGCAGACGTTGCTAGAGACTCTGCTTTCTTGCATCCCCCTTGGCAAAAGTAACCAGCACACTGGATAATGAAGCATTTGCTTATAATCCCAGCGCTGTCAGTTATTGTGAAAATGATGATCAAACTTGTTTCTGGAGACAACAGAAACTGAGGAGTCTGCTTTAGATAAGTGTCGCCAAAGGTCTAGGTGTGAAAGGTATGGCCCATAGTCCATGGTGCTGGGGGGGAGGGGCACTAGGAGATGGGGCCTGGAATGGAGTAAGTATTAAGCCATCTGAATACATCCTCAAAGGCAACTGTGGGAATCCAGCCCTCCCATCTCTCTTTGTTTCCCAGATGCCTTGAAGTGAGCTGCTTTCTCCACCAGCCACCTCAGCCACCACATGTCTTCCCTCACACAGGTCCAAAGGCAATGGGATGTGGACTGAAACTTCTAAACTGTGAGCCAAAGTAACTTTTTTTCTCTTATTGAAGCTAATTGTGTATTTTATGACAGCCACTCAATTCTGAATGACATAAAATCATGAGGATCTTAAATTACAGATGTGAATTTGCCAACCTGCTACTTCCTGTCCTGGGACTTGGTACGGGAGTAACCACGCACTGAAGCAAATATTTCCTGTCTTAAAAACAAGAGAAATGCAGGCATCTATCACTTACAAGGCAATCTGCAGTAATTGTAAATTCCTGCTCCTCCAATGTCCTGATTGATACCCTAGATCTGGTACAGACATTGCTGGAGCCTTTGTTTGATGTGGGATGTCTTTCTGTATGCTATGAATTATCATTGGATAATAATAAAAAAAAAAAAACCGCTTTGGCCTATGGCAAGCCAGCTTATAGTCAGGTGGGAAATCCAAGCATAGATAAAGGGGGAAGGAGGGCAGAGTCAAGAGAGATGATGTAAGCTACCACTGAGAGAGCAAGATGTAAAGGAACTCAGGTAAGCCATGAGCCACATGGTAAGACATATATTAATAGAAATGGGTTAAGATGTGAGAGCTAGCTAGCAATAAGCTTGAGCCATAGCCCAAACAGCTTGTAATGCATATAAGCTTCTGAGTCATTATTTGGGGCAAAGAGGCTATGGGACTATAGGTCTGGCCCTCGGGCAGGACATGCCAGAAACTTCAGAGTACGTGTGCTTTCCTGCCTCTCCCTGGGGAAAACATGCACACAACTCACAGATCACAGATGTCTTCATTTGTTTTGGATCCACAGTTTAGTGGGTACTAACGATATAGCCAAGGAGATAGATAGCTTGGTGGGTAAAGTATTCGCCCCTCAAGCATGAAAACCTGGGTTCAGTCCCCGAACCCATGTAAAAATGATGAGTGTGGTAATAGAGAGATGGCTCAGTGGTTAAGATCTCTTGTTGCTATTCTGAAGGCCCTGAGCGCAGCTCCCAACACTCACATCAAGTCACTCACCACTGTCTGTTAAGTCCATCTCTGGGGAATTGGGCATGTATGGCCTCTGCTGACACCTTTCTTCATACATACATACCCACATGCAGACACACACATGTATACATGACTTAAAACAACAAATATTAATCTAGAAAAATGCTGGGCATTGCAGTATACATTATCACCCAAGAGATTTTTATATGACCCTGGATATGTAGGTATATTGAATATGTATACAAATTAAAAACATTGGATGATAATTACTATTGGTTAACAAGGAAATCAAATTTGCATAAACATGAGATGAATATGCTAATTTATTTTTATATAAAAATCTTGGCTGAATGTTTGATACTGTAGGATATAGAACCTCTTCAACATTTTTCAGAGTTGATAGATACTTTGATTCTATAATCATCAAAACTGAGAATTTTTGCATAAATATGAAGTACACAATTGCAGACATATGTATAAGTCCTGTCAGGAACTGCTGAAAATTCTGTCTTACCTGGTCCAAATTAATTCAATCAAATTAAACAGCAACTTTTAAAATCAAGTTTTCTAACACAATGCAATCTGAAGACACACTAACTTGATATTTAGACGTGGAGGAATAAGTGCATGAAATTAGTCTTTTTTTGTAGCTAAACATGTATCTGTAAGAGCAGAAAACTTTACATATTCTGTAAAAACTTGAAAGTTCATAGCATGCCATCATCTCCAATCTGAGCAGAGATGTTGGATATTTCTGAATATCCAATATGTTGCATATTCAAAAATAAGGCTGCTGTGAGGTCAGGTGACACAATATGGTGAAGTCTTCCAGAAGCACCCTGGATTCATTGTGTACTTAAATTTGAAAACCTCAGTGCATTAAAAGAAAATATTTGAAACTATAATTGACAAAGAAAAAATGTGATTTAGCTGGTGATTCAGGAGGCTGGGAAACCTGAGAGACCTTGGTGGTATCTGCTTGTCATTGGTCAGGGCTTTCTTACTACATTACAAGGGGACAGAGGATCACATGGTGAGCGTGGACAGGCAAGCATATACTTACTCCAGTCTCTCTTCCTCTTCTCATCAAACTCACAGGCCCATCAAAGCCTTATCTAATCTATCCCCTAATTCCAAATACCATCAACATCCGAATTGGGGATAAAGTTTCAACATGAGTTAAAATCATGGGGACTAGAGCAGTCATTGCTGATTATACTCTTCTGTCCAATGGTGGACAGTTGGCTCAGTAGGTCCCCAGCACTCACACAGTGTATTTTATACTAATGCATGCCTGTGGCATTGGTAGCTCTTCCTGAAGGATTCTCAAGCAATAATGATCATGTATAAGCAGTAGCCAAACTTGCTACCATTTCTGGGTGACCTAACATGGGATCATGTACCTGTAATCTTGGGAAGATCATTAGTTCAGGGTCATCCTTGGCTATACAGAGAATATTGGTGGTTGTTTTTTACTCTTTTTGGGATCCCACCACCTAGCCCCCAAATAAATCACATTATAAATGCCCAGCTTGCCAGTTTTCCTTAACTTTAAATTATCCCGTCTATCTTTTGCCTCTGGACTTTGTCTTTTCTATTCCTGAATATCTTTCTTTGTTTCTTCTTTTCTTCTTCTATATCTTGTTGTGTAGCTGGGTGGCTGGCCCCTGAGTCCTCCTCTCTCTCTCTCTGGCTCTCTCTCTCTCTCTCTCTCTCTCTCTCTCTCTCTCTCTCTCTCTCTCTCAGATTTCTCCTTCTGTTTATCCTCTCTGCCTGTCAGTACCATCTATTTTTTCCCATCTTGCTATTGGCCATTCAGTACTTTTTTTAAAAAAAAGATTTATTTATTTATTATGTATACAGTATACAGAAGAGAATACCAGATGTCATCGTAGATGGTTGTGAGCCACCATGTGGTTGCTGGGAGTTGAACTCAGGACCTCTGGAAGAACAGTCAGTGCTTTTAACCTCTGAGCCATCTCTCCAGCCCCATTCAGTTCTTTATTAGACTATCAGGTGTTTTAGACAGGCAAAGTAATACAGCATCATAGGGTTAAACAAATGTAATAAAGAAAAGCAATGCATCTTAAAATAATATTCTACACCAAGAGAGGTTCTGCCTCAAAAAAGTAAAAA